>CAUYRH010179891.1:0-11337 GCA_963574655.1 Perodicticus potto
CAAAGTAATGAGAAAGTCTCTTGAATGTTATCGCAATCAGGTTGATGAAAATATCTCTGATTGTATCTGAAGCCCGTACACTGTACCCCATGACTGAATTATTGTACACAGATATGATTCAATAAAAAAAAAAGAAAAAAAACCCAAAGTTTTGTTGACTTTTAAGAAATGTCAACTTTATTTTTGTGATCCTTAAGGACTGAACCTTCTTTTGAAGATGTCACTTTTATTCCTTCATTACAGATGTGTGCATATTAAATGATTACCATGCATTTATGTATAGATACTCAATAGGAATAAGATATAGTTTCCAGCCTTCAAACCACATAATGAAAACTATATACATATTTGGAGGCATTCTACTTCTGATTTGTTCGTAACTTGGTAAAATAACAAGGGCTGCTGATTTCCTTCCCTGAGTCCTAAGCCAAATATACTACAGAATAGATAAGGAAGTTGATGGATCCCAGATACTAACTAAAATCTACAAAAAATTCCTGGGTAGGCAGAGTAGCTGTGTAGTGGGGAGGGCCAACTGTGTGCTATAAGATTTCATTCTTCTTTGAAAATGCATGTTGTCTACTAAACTAGAAGACATCTCCAGGGGAATATCCACTGGCAAAAAAAGATAATGAAAGTGTTACAAAATTCAAACATTATAAAAGAAAAAAACTGGGAAACCTACATTATTTGAAGCAACTCTAATGAGCTAATAAGAATAATAATTCAAAATAAACATAAACACCCCTAAATAAAGGAGGATACTAGGTATAATGACCAGGAATAAAAGCAATGGACATCAAGAAAACTATAATAGTAAAAATAAAAATTTAAATAGATTGATTGCATTTGCAGAATGAATATATACATAGAATAAATTAATGAACTGGTATATCAGGGTCAGAAACTTTCCCAGAGGGCATCAGAGATAACAGAGATAGAAGATTTTCTTTTCCATTATCAGCATCAGAGGGGAAAAATAATAATAAAGGGAAAAATCTTTTGAATTATAACTGAGATTATCACAGAATTATAACTAAAAATTCCACAGAATTTAAAGTACTTTGCCAAAAGTTGCTTAAATTTAATCCCAATTATAGTAATACAAGTGAGTTAAACTTACATCAAAAGTCAAAGACTCAGATTAGTTAAAAAACAAAGTAACATCCAGAAATATATTAACTGCACAAAATAACTTTAACAAAAAATAAACAAAGTCATAAGAAAAAAGAGAAAAAGTGCACAAAAATAATCCAAACATCAGTCTTGGTTAGAAATTTTTATGGAAAATATCAGTACTGTTCAAAAATATAGATGCCTCATACTGGTAAAATGAGAAATAAAAAGTGTTAAAGAAAGATCATACATTTTACGTAAATTTAACACTATTGTTTCAACCTACCTAGAGAAACAACTAACAGAAAGAGGAAAAGATCAAATAAAACTGTGGTTGCATATTTTAATACATTACTATTTATAATCTGATAGAGTATTTAGGCAAAAAAGACAAAATGATGAAACATATAAATAATTCACAAAAAGAGAAACCCAAGTAGCTTTAGGTATATAAGGCTATGCTAAAACTCATTGGTAATTAGGGAAATACTAATGTTTGATCCATCTTTCTCTATATTTGTTTCACAATCAAATGAATTAAGTATACTATATTAGAACAATCTGGATAGATTTATATTTATGCACTAAAAAGTAGAAAAATATATTTTAGCATACATATATAAATTTAAAACATATATAAAAACAAACTGGCACTATATAATTTTAACAAATTTATGCATAGCTAGGAACATAAATTAAGTTCATCACAGTGAACTTTCCATATTGTGTAGAGATTGTTTCGAAAAGAATGGAATAATAAAGTGAAATAAAGGAGAGTTCTCTTGCATAAGCTAGTGAAAATTATAATGCCATGACTGCTGACTAAGATTTAATCAATTTCACAAACCTGATAAAAAATAAATTACATTGTTTTAGAAGCAGAGAAGAAGGAGAAACTAGTTGTATGGAAAGTGGGTGTATATTCTTCACAGATGCAAGAACAACTAAGCTGTTTGTCAAGGAGAAATAGAAATATACCAGGTGGAGAATGTAAACAGATCATTTCAAGGTGATGAGACTTCATACTTAACACAGTCAAGAAAGAGGTCATATTCTTTCTAATTGTGTCCAGATCCTTAATATATTACTATTTATAATCTGATAGAGTAATTAGTAAAGATGACTTTGTCTTTATTAAAACAATAAAAAAACCCAGAGGAAGGTGTGGGAAAAACTCTTAATGATACTGGCCTTGGGAAAGAATTCTTTGGCAACTAAATAAACAACATAAATAAATGGGACCTGCTCAAGTTAAAAAGTTTCTGCAGCACTAAGGACACAATCAACAAAGCAAATAGACAACCTTCAAATGGGAGAAGATATTCACATGTTATGAATTGGGCAAAGGGCTACTGACCAGAATATACAAAGAACTGAATCAAGTCAATAAGAAAAAAGCTAACAACCCCATCAATCAATGGACAAGCAACTTGAACAGAAATTTTTCCCAAAAAGACAGATGAATGGCCATCAAACACATGAAAAAATGATCATCATCCCAAATCATCAGAGAAATGCAAATCAAAAGAGATATCACTTAACACTAATGAAAATAGCCCACATCACAAGGTCCCAAAGCTGCAGATGATGGTATGGGTACAGAAAGAGGGGTAGACTGAGGTACTTTTGGTGGGATTGCAAACTAGTACAGCCTTTTGGAAAGAAGTATTGAGAATCCTCAAAGAACCAAAAGTAGCTCTCTCATTTGACCTTGAAATCCCATTACTAGGTATCTGCCCAAAATAAAATAAAAATCATTTTACCATGAGGACATTTGCACTAAAATGTTTATAGCAGCTCAGTTCACAATCACAAAGATGTAGAAACAACTTCCACAAAGATGTGGAAACAACAAGTGTCCATCAACTCATGAATGGATTGATTAACTGGTATATGTACACCATGGAATACTATTCAGATATAAAAAAGATAGAGACTTTACATCTTTTGTATTTACCTGGATGGATTTTGAAAGCATTCTCCTAAGTATCTTGAGAACAGAAACAGGCTTCCCATGTACTCGATACTAATTTTAAAATAGTAGACCAATCACTATAGGCCCATATAAGAGAAAAACACAATTAAATTCAAGAAGGGGTGATAGGTTCTATTAGGTTCCCACTTGTTGGATACAATGTAGGAATTTATGGTCCTGGGTGAAGGACTCACCAGAACTCAGAATTTGGATTTTACCTTATGAACACAAATAAAGTAACCTAATCATATGTAGCCTCATATTAATCCATAATAAAAAATAAAAAGAAAGAGGTCATAATATTCAGGGAATTGCAAATAGAGTGGTAAATATAGAATGTGAGGCTTGGTGGGGTGGGGGCTGGGAGAATATATTGGGGGAAATAGGAGTTGCAAATCTAGAATGATAGATTGGGTTCAGATTGTAAAGCTCTTGTGTACCCTGATCAAGCTCAACTGGAAATGTACAGAGGTGGGGATAGGGGATGGACTGACCCTTCATGGCTTATGAAAGCCACATGAAGAATTTCCCAGCTGTCACAAACTGGCCAAATTGTCAAGATTCCAGAACTGGAGCAAAGTAAAGCAGTTAACTTAAATTAGGCTCCTGTGAAGAATGTCCCTGTCACACTGTGTCTGGGGTGGCATCTGCTGTAACTAGAGACTAGCAAGTCAGCAGACACTTAGGTCTTCAAATGATTTATGTCAGCCATCGTGTGTCGGAGTGGCAGCCACACATCTGTCATCAGGACCATGTTATACAAAAATGATTTTAATTGACTCTGGATTATAAATAAAATGAGCACAGCATCACAAAGATAAATTACAGGATCTCTGCTAATTTACAGATTGTGTTATGAAGGACAAAGTAAACCCCCAATGGGTAGGGGGGTAGAGAGAGTTATTTTACTAATAGGAAGTGTAAGTAGGATTATTTTAATAACAAAAGGCAACGTTAGTCTTATGACAAGAGCCTAGATTCAGAAAAATGTCAGGCTGATGCATTCTGTTTTCTGTCTTGTATTTAATCAACTGCAGAAGATATTCATGAAAGAAGCAGGCTGTGAGAAAAGGACTTGTGAATGTCAAATGTTAAAAGAAGTATTTGCATTTAGGTAATCTCTTCAAATTTGCTATGCATGCTGGCCACAGTTTAATGTCTGTGTAACTGCTTTTCACCTGCCTCTCTCTGACATTTCCCTCATTTCCCTACTGCCTTTATTCTCATATAAGCCCTTATCTTCCTCCTTCTTATTTGTGTCTCTCACCTGCCACTTCACAAGGAATCCTGAAGCCCTACTAGGGCTATTTCAGTCCCTTGCTCAGAAACTCCTCTAGGCTGACCACTACCTACAGAATCCAGTTCTCAGCCTTTTGGGATTTATTTCATTCATCAATAAATAATTATGGGGCAGCACCTGTGGCTAAGTGGGTAGGGTGCTGGCCTCATATATCGAGGGTGGTGGGTTCAAACCCAGCCCCGGCCAATCTGCAATAAAAAATAGCCAGGTGTTGTGGCAGGCTCTTGTAGTCCCAGCTACTTGGGAGGCTGAGGCAAAAGAATTTTCTAAGCTCAAGAGCTGGAGGTTGCTGTGAGCTGTGAAGCCACAGCATTCTACAGAGTGTGACAAAGTAAGACTCTGTCTCTAAAAAAATAATAATAAATAAATAAATGAATAGATAAGGAGTACCTTCCACTTCCAGTCACTGTTTTAGATGTTTGGACCACATCAGTGAACAAAACCTGACAAATATGCCAGCCCTCATGAAGCTTCCATTCTAAGGGATTCCTAAACTTAACACAAACTCGATAGATAGATCCTCAACTGCTCAGTCTTTTACTTTTGCTTGCTTTCTTATCTATATATTCAATAAACACTTCTTTTCTATTAAACAAATGTCTTTCATATCCTTTAATAAAAGCTATCCAGTTCCTTGGGCTCTTAGTGACCCAGCCTTTTCTTCAAAGATCCCTTCCACCTCTCTGAGAAGGACCAGAGAAAGGGGCTTCAAGGGGAATGGAGGGAAAGCCTGGCTTGCCGAACAAGGAAGACTGGCGGGCCCATAGGAACATTAAAAGTTAGATCACCACTCAGCAACTCTCACCTAAAAAGGAAAAAGAACATGAGTATGAGGTGACCTAGGTAATCAATCACCAATAGAAAAGGACAATAGTGACTGGAGGCGTAGAGAAGCCAATTAAAGAGTTACAAACAATTTCAAGCTGAGAAGAAAAGGGTACTTATTCCTCTAGACTGCCCTGGTGGGTCTCTCTCCCTTTCTCTCTCCTCACTTGTGAGGGGTACCCACTTCCAACTCCCTTTGTAAGTGCTCTTTGCTCTCAAATAAAATTTTCCTTTGTTATATTAAAACTTGTGAAAGTTACTTTTGCTTTCTATGCATACTACCTGTGCTGCTCCAGTTTTACTTTTGGTTTCTACCCACTTTCGTTTTGACTCATGACATGCTTTGGTTGAACTTTCTAGTTCTCCCAAGTATTCGAACCAAGTCAACTGGATGTGGGGAGTGGGGACCCCTGACCTCCAGCACTCTCCACCTTTGCCACCTTTTACCATGGTCATTCATTTCACTTCTCACCAAAACCAGCACCATGTCTAAACTCTTCATTCCAGAGGTCTCACCATCGTCACCTCCTCATATAGCTTTCCTCTTCTAGTGCTCCTGCTGCAACAATTTTCTGACATCACTGATGATTCTAATAGATTAATTTTTAATTTTTGCTATTAGAACCCACTATAATGTCCTCACTGAATGCCTTACTCAGATTTAAGGAAACTATTACATTTTTATATCACATATTCATGTCTCCATGTCTATCATGTCTCCCATAAATATTTTTATCATATCCTTGAGACCCAGAATAGTGATCCGAATATTAATAATAACCACAATTCACATTTCTTGAAAATTCCCGTTGTGCCAGGTCCTGATCTAAAATGCATTAATGTGTGAACCAATTTAATCTTCACAGGAACTTTATGACATAGGTTTCTTTACCTTTACAGATAAGAAAACTACTATTTTGCAAGTTTCAATTCCTTTAGTGGTTAACATAGAAATTATAACAAACATCCTTAATTTACAAAATTTAAAAGTAATTTATAAGAGGCCTTAAGAGCTTAGGTAGACTGTTCTAGTTTACACAGCTTGTGTGCAGTAATAGGGATTCAAAATTCAAACACACATGTCTTAATTCTAGCTACCATTTACTAACTACTACACTATGCCGAAATATAATAAGTTTCTCAATAAATATTTATTGAGATACTTATATACTTGCAAGTCATATGTTCCTTGTGATTACTGGATCTCTATCAAACTGCTATGACTCAACTTTATGACTATTTCCTCCAGGAAGACTTGCTTGATAAGTCCTTGCCCTTCTTCAACATGATTAGGAGGGGAAAAAAAGAATCTGCTAGTTTTCTCATTTAAATTGCTTTATTTGAATTTTTAAAAAAAAAATGAGGAAAGAATTATGTTTATTTTGCAGATAATAATAACAATAATGGTAAAAACAAGTTTTTGAGCCTCTGTTTGTATTCTAATACATATATAAGAGTTTCATTCATACCTATGGACTCATCTAATACTCACAAAGTTCTCATGAAATAGGTAATACTACTACCTGCATTTTACACATGAGGAGACTTATACAAAATAGCTGTTCTCCAGAACATGATGATAAATAAATAAACAAGTAAGTTCTAAATGATATTATAGTTGCTCAGTAAATATACAGTGGATATGAGGGTTGTCCAGAAAGTATCCAGCTATCATTAACATAATAAATCTCTTTCTTTGGCTGGATATTTCCCAGACATCCCTCATACAGTTTAGTCCTGATATAATTGGGATACGCATACCTTTGTGAACAATCTTGTCCATCAAAAGCACTTTCATATTAGTAAACATCAATGTTCTTTGTCCACACCGTGAATATCTTTTGACTTCTGCCTAAATGGAATAGCACCAAAACTACTGTAACAGATCCTGATCTAAAATGCTTTAGTGTGTGAACCAATTTAATCTCCCCCACCCCATCAATATTGTTTGGGACTTACCAAGGCCTTTACCTTTACATATAAATTTTAAAATATGCTTTCTGCATCTACAAAAATATTACTGAGATTCTAGTAGAAGTGTGTTGAGATTGAATATGAATTTAAGAAAAATTGATGTATTTTCTATGTTGAGGCTTTCAATCCATGATTCCCATTATTTGGGTCTTCTTTGATTTATTAGTGTTTCACAATTTTCATCATACAGATTTTGTTTCTGTTTTATTAGAGTTATACCTAACCATTTCATGGTATTTGGGGCAATTGAAAAAGTATTTTTTTTATTCCACTAGTTTGTTGCAGTCTGCAAAAATACAACTGATTTTTGTGTATTGGTCTTGTATCCTGCAAATGTACTGAATTCACTTAAAGAGATTTTTTTGTTTGATGGGTTGGCTGGGTTTTTTTGTTGTTGTTTTTTTGTTTTTGTATTTTTTGCAGAATCCTTGAGGTTTTATGTATTCACAAGTATAATATCAGAAAATACAATGGATACAGTCTTATTTCGTCCTTTTCAATTTGGGGATGTCCTATTTCTTACCTTATTGCAGTGGGTAAAACTTCAGTGCTGTATTAAATGTATGTGTGTATTGTAAGCAATGTCTTTTCCCTGTTCTTGATCTTATAGAGAAAGCATTCAGTCTTTACCGTATTTAAATATAATGTTATCTGTAGGTAGATGACTTTTATCAGTTAAAAAGTTCCTCTTTATTCCTAGCATACTGAATGGAGGTTGCATTTGACATATTTCATGGGTGAAGCCATCTGAGTGTGTTATCTTCTGGATTGTTTTTAAATTATAGATTCAGTGTCTTTGGTAATTTTAGGACTATTCAGGTTTTATAATTCTTTCTGTGCCAAATATAATACATTTATTAATAGAAATTTCTCCATTTTGTAGGAATTTATTGGCATAGAAATTTCAAATTTTTGGCAACAAAAATGGAAATGACATACTGCTTTCATTTCTGACATTGTTTGTACATTTTCTTTCATTCTTGTCAGTATTACCAGTAGTTTTTCAAATGTTTTGGTCTTTATAAAGGACCAATTTTGGATTGCTAATCCTCTCTCTTACCGTTTGTTTTCTTTCTATTTCCTTAATTTTTTCCCATAACCTTAAAATTTACTAAACTCTAATTTGGGGGTATAATTGACTGTAATTTTTCTACTTTTTGAAGTAAATATCTGTTTTATGGAAATTTTTATTCTTTTGTGTAATAGAGTATAAGTTATAAATTTATATCTAATTATACTATTATTTGCATCCATAATTATTTTAGAAAAGCTTCTCTTCAATTATTGCATGCCTTAAGCAGAGTTCATGAAATAATGTGCCTGCTCATCCCTAGTAGATTTCTAAAATCATAGATTACTTTCATGTGTATTTGGAATTGATATGAATAAAATTATGTAGTATAAAAACTCTTTTGTGTCTTATATCTTTTACTGCACAAAAAGTATGTGAAATTCATAACAACAGACTCCTCAGAAATTAAAAAAATCCTTAAAGAATAATACAAGAAACTTTATTCTCAGAAATATGAAAATCTAAAGGAAATCAACCAATACTTGGAAGCACACCAACTTCCAAAACTTAGCCAGAATCAAGTGGAAATGTTGAACAGGCCTATATCAAGTTCTGAAATAGCATCAACTGTACAAAAGACCCCTAAAAAGAAAAGCCCGGGACCAGATGGCTTCACATCAGAATTCTACCAACCTTTAAAGAGGAACTAGTACCTACATTACTCAACCTTTTTCAAAATATAGAAAAAGAAGGAATACTACCCAACACATTCTATGAAGCAAATATCACCTTGATCCCCAAACCAGGAAAATGCCCAACAAGAAAAGAAAATTATAGACCAATATCACTAATGATTATTGATGCAGAAATATTCAACAAGATCCTAACAAACAGAATCCAGCAACACATCAAACACATATACACCATAACCAAGTGGGTTTTATCCCAGGGTCTCAAGGCTGGTTCAATACATGTAAACCTATAAATATAATTCAGCACATAAAGAAATTTAAAAAAAAAAGATCATATGATTCTCTCAATTGATGCAGAAAAGTTTTTGATAATATCCAGCATCCCTTCATGATCAGAACACTTAAGAAAATGGGTATAGAAGGGAAATTTCTTAAACTGATAGAGGCCATCTCCAGCAAACCCACAGCTGATATCATATTGAATGGAGTTAAATTGAAATCATTACCACTCAGATCAGGAACCAGGCAAGGTTGCCCATTGTCTCCTCTGCTCTTTAACATTGCAATGGAAGTTTTAGCCATTGCAATTAGGGAAGAAAAGGCGATCAAGTGTATCCATATAGGGCCAGAAGAGATCAAACTTTCACTCTTCGCAGATGATATGATTGTATATCTGGAAAAAAACAGGGATTCTACTACAAACTCTTAGAAGTAATCAAGGAATACAGAATTCTCTAAGATTACAAAATCAACACTCATAAATCTGCAGCCTTTACATATACCAACAATAACCAAGCTGAAAAAAAGTCAAGGACTCTATTTTGTTGACAGTTGTGCCAAAGAAGATGAAATATTTGGGAATTTACCTGACAAAGGACGTGAAAGACCTCTATAAAGAGAACTATGAAACTCCAAGAAAAGAAATAGCTGAAGATGTTAACAAATGGAAAGTCATACCATGCTCATGGCTGGGAAGAATCAACATTGTCAAAATGTCCATACTACCCAAAGCAATGTACAATTTTAATGCAATCCCTATTAAAGCTCCACTGTCATACTTTAAAGATCTCAAAAAAATAATACATGGTTTTATATGGAATCAGAAAAAAACTTGACTAGCCAAGACATTACACAGAAATAAAAACAAAGAAGGAGAAATTATGCTACCAGACCTCAGACTATAATATCAATCTCTAGTGATCAAAACAGTATGGTACTGGCACAAAAACAGAGAGGTAGATGTATGGAACAGAATAGAGAACCAAGAGATGAACCTAGCTACTTACCATTATTTGACCTTTGACAAGCCAATTAAAAACATTCAGTGGAAAAAAGATTCCCTATTTAACAAACAGTGCTGGGTGAATTGGCTGGCGACCTGTAGAAGAATAAAACTGGACCCACACCTTTCACCTTTAACTAAGACAGACTCTCACTGGACTAAAGATTTAAACTTAAGATATGAAACTATACAAACACTAGAAGAAATTGCAGGGAAAACTCTTGAAGAAATCAGGCTGGGTGAATTTTTTATGAGAAGAACCCCCAGGGCAATTGAAGTAGCATCAAAAATACGCTACTGGGACATGATCAAACTAAAAAGCTTCTGCACAGCCAGGAACACAGTAAGTAAAGCAAGCAGACAGCCCTCAGAATGGGAGAAGATATTTGCAGATTATGTCTCTGACAAAGGTTTAATAACCAGAATCCAGAGAGAACTGAAATGTATTAGCAAGAAAAGAACAAGTGATCCCATCTCAGGGTGGGCAAGGGACTTGAAGAGAAACTTCTCTGAAGAAGACAGGCACATGGCTTACAGGCACATGAAAAAATTCTCAACATCCTTAATCATCAGAGAAATGCAAATCAAAACTACTTTGAGATATCATCTAACTCCAGTAAGATTAGCCCACATCACAAAATCCCAAAACCAGAGATGTTGGCATGGATGTGTAGAAAAGGGAACACTTCTACACCCCGCTGGTGGGAATGCAAACTAATCCGTTCCTTTTGGAAAGATCTTTGGAGAACACTTAGAGATCCAAAATTAGACCTGCCATTCAATCCTACAATTTCTCTACTAGGTATATATCCAGAAGACCAAAAATCACATTATAACAAAGATATTTGTATTAGAATGTTTATTGCAGCCCAATTCATAATCGCTAAGTCATGGAAGAAGCCCAAGTGCCCATTGACCCACGAATGGATCAATAAATTGTGGTATATGTACACCACAGAATAGTATGCAGCCTTAAAGAAAGATGGAGACTTTACCTCTTTCATGTTTACATGGATGGAACTGGAACATATTCTTCTTAGCAAAGTATTTCAAGAATGGAAGAAAAAGTATGCAATGTACTCAGCCCTACTGTGAAGCTAAGTTATAGCTTTCATATGAAGGCTATAACCCAATTATAGCACAAGCATATGGGGGAATGGG
>CAUYRH010179896.1:0-12409 GCA_963574655.1 Perodicticus potto
ACTAAGGTAGGAGCTTAAAAGATGGTAATGCACAGCAACACCCTTTGTGTTATCAGAAGGAAGTCATTATAGTTAAGCTTAAAGACAGTAACCCAGGGCAACATCCATTGTGATGTCAGGATGAAGTCACTGAAATTAATCTTCAAGCATTAACCCAGGTAAACAAGCATTGTGATGTCAGGAAGAAGAAACTAAGGTTAAGCTTAAAGATGGTAACCCAGGGCAACACCCTTTGTGATGTCAGGAGGAAGATCATAACCTAGGACAGCACCCATTGTAGTGAAAGGAGAAAATCACTAAAGTTAAGCTTAAAGACAGTAATCCAAGGCAAAAAGCATTGTGACATCAGGAGGAAGATGGTAACCCAGGGCAACACCAAATATGGTGTCAGGAGGATGTCACTAAGGTTAAGCTTAAAGATGGTAATCAAGGGCAGCACCCAACATGGCATCAAAAGGACGACACTGAGTTGAGCTTAAATACAGTAATCCAGAGCAGCACCCATTTTGGCATGAGGAGGACATCACTGAGGTGAAGTTTAAGGATGATAACCCAGGACGAAACCCACTGTGGAGTCCAGTGGACAATACTGAGGTAAAGATTAACAAAACTAACCCGGAGCCTCACCCAATGTGGCATGAGGAGGACAGCACTTAGGTTAAACTTAAAGATGGAAATTCAGGGCCCCAGACCCTGTTGCGTAAGGAGGATGTCACTGAGATGAAGCATAAAGATGGTTCCCGTGAGAAGCCCACTGTGGCATCAGGAGGACATCACTGAGGTTAAGCTTTATAATGGTAACCTAGCGCAGCACCGACTGTGGCATCAGGAGGATGTCATTGAGGTTAAGCCTAAAGATGGTAACCTAGGGCAGGACCCACTGTGGGGTCAGGATGATGTCACTGAGGTTTAGAATAAATGGTAACCCAGGGCAGCTCCCACTATGGAGTCAAAAGAATGTCAATGAGGTTAAGCTTAAAGATGGAAATCCAGGGCAACACCTACTGGGATGTCAGAAGGACGTCAGTTAGGTTAAGCTTAAATAAGGTAGCCCAGGGCAACACCCACTGTGACATCAGGAGGACATAACGGAGGGTAGGCTTAAAGGCGGTAAACCAAGGCAATACCCAATGTGAAATCTGGAAGACATCACTGAGGTTAAGCTAAAAGTTGGTAACCAAGGGAAAAACCCATGGTGATGTCAAAACAACATCAGAGAGGCTAAGCTAAAAAATGGTAACCCAAAGGAAAAACCGCATGTGACGTCAGGAGGACCTTACTGAGGTTAAGCTTAATGAAGGTAACCCAGGGCAACAGCCACTGTGACATCAGGAGGACCTCATGGAGGTTAAACTTAAAGACAGTAACCCAGAGCAACACCCAATGTGACATCAGGAAGACGTCATTGAAGTTCAGCTAAAAGACAGTAACCAAGGGAAAAACCCACAGCAATGTCAAAAAAACGTCACTGAGGTGAAGCTAAAAAAAGGTAACCAAGGGAAAAACCCACTGTGATGTCAAAAGGATGTCACTGAGGTTAAGCTTAAAGATGGTAACCCAGGACAAAACCCACTATGACACCATAAGGTTATCACGAATATTAATCTTAAAGATGGTAAGCCAGGGCAAAACCCACTAAGACATCAAAAGGATGTCACGCAGGCTGAGGTAAAATTTGGTAACCAAAGGAAAAGTCCACTGAGACATCAAAAAGACGTCACTTGGCCGGGCGTTGTGGCGGGCGCCTGTAGTCCCAGCTACTTGGGAGGCGGAGGCAGGAGACTCGCTTGAGCCCAGGAATTGGAGGTTGCTGTGAGCTGTGATGCCACCGCACTCTATCCAAGGTGACAGCTTGAGGCTCTGTCTCAAAAAAAAAAAAAAAAAAAAAAGACGTCACTGAGGTTAAGCTTAAAGACGGTAACCCAGGGCAAAACCTACTATGACGTCAGGAGGAATTCATTGGTGTTAAGCTTAATTAGGTTACCCAGGACAACACCCACTGTGACGTCAGGAGGAGATCAATGACATTAAGCTTAAAGATGGTAACCCAGAGCAACACCCAATGTGATGTCTGGAAGATGACACTGAGGTTAAGTTAAAACACGGTAACGAAGGGAAAAACCAACTGTGTCATCAAAAGAACGTCACTGACGCTAAGCATAACGATGGTAAAAGATAGAAAACCTCACTGTGACGTAAGAGGAAGTCACTGAGATTAAGCTTAGTGAGGGGAACCCATGGCAAACACCACTGTGAGTTCAGGATTACATCATGGCGGTTAAGGTATTGGATGGTAACCCAGGCCGAAACCCACTGTATTGTTAGGAGGACGTCACTGAGGTTAAGTTTAAAGACGGTAACCCAGGGCGAAACCCACTGTGAAGTCAGGAGGACATCACTGAGGTCAAGCTTAAAGACGGTAAACCAGGGAAACACCCACTGTGACATCAGGAGGACGTCACTGAAAGTAAGCTTAATGAAGGCAACCCAGGACAATACCCACTGTGACGTCAGGCGGACGTCACGAACGTTAAGCTTAGTGACGGAAACCCAGGTTAACACCCAATGTGAGGTCAGGAAGATGTCACTCCGGTTAAGCTGAAAGATTGTAACCAAGGGAAAAACCCACTGTGAAGTCATAGGACATCCCTGAGGTTAAGCTTAAAGACAGTAACTGAGGGCATCACCCAGTGACTCTCCAGGAGGATGTCAAGGATGTTAAGCTTAGGGAAGGTAACCTGGCACAACACCCACTATGACGTCAACATTAAATTGAGGATGTTAAGCTTAGGATGGTAACCCATAGCAACACCTGTGGTGAGGTCAGGAGGACGTCAATGAGGTTAAGCTTAAAGATGTTAACCCAGTGCATCACACATTGTGGTGTCAGGAGGAATTCACTAAAGTTAAGCTTAAAGCTGGTAACCCAACAACACCTATCATGATGAAAGGAGGAAGATGCTAACCCAGGGCAACACTAAATGTGGGGTCAAGTAGAAGTCACTAAGGTTAAGCTTACAGATGGTAACCCAGGGCCACACCCACTGTGGTGTTAAGAAGATGTGTCTGCGGTTAAGTTTAAGGATGGGACCCCAGGGCAACACCCAGGGTGGTGTCAGGAGGACGTCACTGAGGTTAAGCTTATGGACAGTAACAGAGGGCAACCCAAGTGGTGGTGTCTCCATGAGGTCACTGAGGTTGAGCTTAATGATCATAACCCAGGGCAGCACCCACAGTGGCATCACGAGGACGTCATTGTGGTTGTGCTTAAAGACGGTAACCTAGGGCCACAACTGAGATGAAGCTTTACAATGTTAACCCAAGGCAATACCCACTGTGACCTCAGGAAGATGTCACTGAATTTAAGCTTAATGATGGTAACCCACGGCAACACTCACCGTGGCTTCACGAGGACCTCACTGAAGATAAGCTTAACTATGTTAATCTGGGCAACACCCCCTGTGGCATCTGGAGGTCATCTCTGATGTTAAGCATAACGATGGTAAATAAGGGCAACACCCATTGTGGTGTCACAAGGACATCACTGAGGTTAAGCTTAATGAAGGTAATTCAGGGGATCACCCAATGTGGTATCTGGAGGACATCACTGCTGTTGAACTTAATGATGGAAACCCAGGGCAACACTAACTTTGGTGTCAGGAGTACTTCACAGCATTTAAGCTTAATGACTGTAACCCAGTACAACACCCACTGTCACATCAGGAGGACCACAGTGAGGTTAAGCTTAAAGATGGTAACCCAGGGCAATACACATTGTGAACTCAGAATGAAATCACTGAGGGTAAGCTTAAAGATGTTAACCCAGGGCAACACACACTGTGGCGTCAGGAGGACGTCACTGAGGTTAAGCTTAAAGATGTTAACCCAGGGCAACATCCTCTGTGACGTCAGGATTTCATCAGGGAGGTTAAGCTTAAAGATGATTACCCAAGGCAACACACATTGTGAAGTCAGTAGGAAGTAACTAATGTTAAGCTTAAAGATGGTAACCCAAGGTGGCTCCTGTGGCTCATTGAGTCGGGCACCAGCCCAATATACCGAAGGTGGCGTGTTCAAACCCAGTCTCGACTGAAATGCAAAACATAAAAATAGACCACCATTGTGGTGGGCACCTATAGTCTTCACTACTCGGGAGGCTGAGGCAAAAGAATCACCTAAGTCCAGGAATTGAAGGTTGCTGTGACCTGTGTGATGCCACGGAACTCTATCAAGGGTGATAAAGTGAGACTCTGTCTCTATCAAAAAAAAAAAAAAAAAAAAAAAAAAAGCTAACCCAGGGCAACACCCATTGTGTTGTCAAGCTAAATACAATAGGTTAAGCTTAAAGATGGCAAACCAGGACAAGAACCATTATGATGTTAGGAGGAAGATGGTAACCCAGGGCAACACCCATTGTTCTGTCAGTAGGAAGTCACTAAGGTATGAGCTTAAAAGACAGTAACGCACAGCAACACCCATTGTGTTATCAGGAGGAAGTCAGTATGGTTAAGCTTAAAGACAGTAACCCAGGACAACATCCATTTTGATGTCAGGAGGAAGTCACTAAGATTAAACTTAAAGTGGTAACCCTGGGCAACAACCATTGTGATGTCAGGAGGAAGACAATAAGGTTAAGCTTAAAGATGGTAACCCAGGTGAACACCCATTGTGATGTCAGGAGGACATCACTAAGGTTAAGCTTAAAGATGGTAACCCAGGGCAACACTCATTGTGATGTCAGGAGGAAGATCATAATCCAGGGCAACACTCATTGTCCAGACAGGAGGAAATCACTAAAGTTAAGCTTAAAGATGGTAACCCAGGGCAACACCAAATATGGTTTCAGGAGGAAGTCACTAAGGTTAAGCTTAAAGATGGTAACCGATGGCAGCACTCACTGTGGCATCAAGAGGACAACACTGATGTTGAGCTTAATGAAAGTAATCCAGAGCAGCACCCATTTTGGCATGAGGAAGATGTCACTGAGGTGAAGTTTAAGGATGATAACCCGGGACCACACCCACTATGGAGCCAGGTGCATGGCACTTAGATAAAGCTTAACGACAGTAACACGGGGCCTCACCCACTGTGGTGTCAGGAGAATGGTACTTAGGTTAAACTTACAGGTGGTAATTCAGGGTCATAACCCCTGTGACCTCAGGAGGATGTCACTGAGGTTAAGCCTAAAAATGGTTCCCGAGGGTAGCACCCACTGTGGCGTCAAGAGGACATCTTGACTTTAAGCTCAATGACAGTGCCACAAGGCAGCACCCACTGTGGCATCAGGAGGATGTCACTGAGGTTAAGATTAAAAAGTTTAATGCAGGTTTGGATGCCACTGAGCTTACGGTTAAATACGGTAACCCAGGGCCTCACCTCCTGTGGCATTAGGAGGACATCTTTGAGGTTAAGCTTAAAGACAGTAACTGATGGCAGCAACAACTGTGGCATCACAATGACATCACTGAGGTTAAGCTTAACACTGGTAACCCATGGCCACATTCACTGTGGCATCCAAATGACGTCACTGAGGTTAATCTTAACAAGGGTAACCCAGTGCATCACCCACTGTGGCGTCAGGATGACATCACTGAAGTTAACCTTAAGGACAGTAACCCAGGTCAGCACCCATTTGGCGTCAAGAGGAAGTCTCTGGGGTTAGACTTAATTATAGTAGCCCAGGGCAACACCCACTGTGATGTCAGAAGGACGTCACAGAGGTTAAGCTGAATGATGGTATACCAGGGCAACACACAATGTGATGTCCGGAGGACTTCATTGTAGTTAAGCTTAACTACGGTAACAAAGGCGCATACCTACTGTGGCGTTGGGAGAACGTTAGTGAGGTTAAGCTTAAGGACAGTAACTCAGGGCAACACCCTCTGTAGTGTCAGGAGGAAGTCACTGAGGTTGAGTTTAATCCTGTTAACCAACACCCACGTTGTCGTCACAATGATGTCACTGAGGTTAAGCCTAATGACCGTAACTCAGGGCTGCACCCACTGTGACCCCTATGAGGTTAAGTTTAATGATGGTAACCCAGGGAAGCACCCACTGTGAGGTCAGAAGGACATTCCTGACATTAAGGTTAATGATGGTAACCCAGGGCAACACCCACTGTAGTGTCAGGATGACATCACTGAGGTTGAGCTTAATGATGGTAACCCAGTATATCACTCAGTGTGGCATTAACAGAACTTCACCGAGCATAATCTTAAGGATGGTAACCAAGGGCAGTACCCACTGTGGCATAGGTAGTATGTCATACTTGCATAGGAGCAAGTTTAATGATGGTTATCCAGGGTAACACCCTGGGCCATCAGAAGGAAGTCACTGAGTTTAACTTTAATGACAATAGTCCAGGGCAACATTCACTGTGACATTAGGACATCACTGAGTTTAAGCTTAAAGATGGTAACCCTGGGAAACCCCCTGTTTCCTCACAGAGGAAGCATCCACTATAAAGTCAGGAGGATGTCTCTGAGGTTAAGCTTAATGAGGGTTACCCAGGCCAACACACATTGTGATGTCAGGCCGAAGATCATAACCCAGGGCAACAATCTTTGTGATGTTAGGAGGAAGAATGTCACCCAGGGTAACACCCATTGTGATGTCAGGAGGAAATTTCTGAGTTATAATCTTAAAGATGGCAACTCAGGGAAACACCCATTGTGATAACAGGAGGAAGTCACTAAGATTAAGTGTAAAGATGGTAAACTAGGGCAACACCCACTGTGTTGTCAGGAGGATGTAACAGAAGTTGATCTTATCTTCAGTAACCCTGGCCAACACCTATTGTGATGTCAGGAGGACGTACCTGATACTAAGCTTAAGGATCAAAACCCAGGGCAACAACCCCTGTGATGTCAGAAGGATGTCACTTAGGTAAAGCTTAACAACAGTAACCCAGGGCAGCACTCACTGTGGCATCAGGAGGACATCACTGAGCTGACGCCTAATAATGGTAACCCAGAGCAACACCTGTCGTGGTGTCAGGAGGATGTCACTGAGGTTAAGCGTAAGGACAGTAACACAGAGCAACAGCAATTATGGTGTGAGGAAGAAGTCACTAAGGTTAAGCTTTAAGATGGTATCCCAGGGCAACACCCACTGTGGAGTAAGGATGACATCAATAAAATTAAGATAAACACCAGTAACCCAGATCAGCCCCCACTGTGGCATCATAAGGATGTCACTGAGGTTAAGCTTAACAATGGTAGCCCAGGGCAACACCCATGGTGATGTCAGGAGGACACCACTGAGGTTTAGCTTAATGATGGTAACTCAGTAAAGTACCCACTGTGACATCAGGAGGTTGTCACTGAGTTTAAGATTAAAGACGGTAACCCATGGTACCACCCACTGTGATGTCAGGAGGACGCCACTGAGATTAAGCTTAAGAACTGAAACCCAGGGCAGCAACCAATCTAGTGTCAGGAGCACGTCACTGAGGTAAAGCTTAACCATGGTAAACCAGGTTAACACTCGCTGAGGCATCAGGATGACATCACGGACGTGACGCCTAACGTCCGTAACCCAGTGCAACACCTGCTTTGGCATCAGGAGGATGTCACTGAAGGTAAGCTTATCGACGGAAACCCAGTGCCGCACCCCATGTGGCATCAGGAGGATGTCACTAAGGTTAAGATTAAAGACAATAATAAGTACAACACCCACTTTGGTATCAGGAGGACGTCACTGAGGTTTAGCTTAAAGATGGTAGCCCAGGGCTGCATCTACTGTGGTATCAGAAGGATATTGCTGAGTTTAAGCTGAAATATGGAAACCCAGTACTGAAAGCCCTGTGGAATCAGGAGGACATCAGAAAGGTTCAGCTTAAGAACGGTAACACAGGACAGCCCCACTGTGGCATCAGGAGGACATCCCAGAGGTTAAGCCTAAATATGGTAACCTAGGGCAGCACCCATAGTGTTGTCAGGAGGAAGTCACTAAGGTTAAGCTTCACAATGTTAACACAGGGCAAATTCCACTATGACGTCCTGAGGCGGTCACTGAAGTTAAGCTTAAAGACAGTGAATGAGGTAAGATCCACTGTGGCATCAGGCTGAAGTCACTGAGGCTAAGCTTAAAGATGGTAACCCAGGGGGACACCCATTTTGCTGTCAGGATGAAGATCATAACCAGGGCAACACCCATTGTGATGTCAGGAGGAAGATTGAACCACACGGCAACATTCATTGTCATATCAGGAGGATGTCACTAAGGTTAAGCTTAATGAAGGTAACTCAAGGCAACAGACATTGTGATCTCTGGAGGAAGACAATAACCCAAGGTAACACCCATGGTGGTGTGAGGCAGAAGTCACTAATGTTAAGCTTAAAGATTTCAACCCAAGACAACACCGATTGTGACGTCAAGAGGAAGAATGTAACCCAGGGCAACTTCCATTTTTGTGTCAGGAGGAAGTCTCTAAGGCATAAGCTTAAAGATGGCAACCCAGGGCAACACCCATTGTGATGTCAGGACGAAGTCACTAAGATGAAGCTTAAAGATGGTAACCCCGGGCAGCACCCACTGTGGTGTCAGGAGGAGATCACAGAGGTTAAGCTTATTGAAGTGAAGCCAGGGCAACACCAATTGTGAAGTCAGGATAAAGATGGTTACCCATTGTATTGTCAGGAGGTAGTCAATATGGTTAAGCTTAAAGACAGTATCCCAGGGCAACACATCTTGTGATGTCAGGAGGAAGTCACTAAGATTAATCTTAAATATGGTATCCCAGGGCAACTACCATTGTGATTTCAAGAGGAAGAATGTAAACCAAAGCAACACCAGTTGTGGTGTCAGGAGGAAGTCACTAAATTTAATCTTAAAGATGGTAACCCAGGGCAACAACCATTGTTATGTCAGGAGGAAGACACTAAGGTTAAGCTTAAATGTGGTAACCCAGGCCAACACCCATTGTGATGTCAGGAGGAAGATGGTAACCTAGGGCAACACCCATTATGGTGTCAGGAAGAATTTACTAAGTTTAAGCTTAAAGATGGTAACCCAAGGCAACAACCCTTGTGATGTTATGAGGGAGATGGTAACCCAGAACAACACCAAAGATGGTGTCAGACAGAAGTCACTAAAGTTAAGCTTAAAGGCAGTAATCCAGGGCAGCACCGACTCTGGCATCAGGAGGATGTCACTGAGATTGAGCTTAATGATGGTAATCCACGGCAGCACCCACTTTGGCATCAGGAAGTTGTCACTGATGTGAAGCTAAAGGACGGTAACCCAGGGCCTAACCCACTGTGGAGTCTGGAGCACATCACTGAGGTAAAGCTTAATGACAGTAACCTACTGCCTCACCCACTTTGTCGTCAGGAGGGAAGCACTTAAGTTAACATTACAAATGCTAAACCCGGACTGCACTTCCAGTGGTGTCAGGAGGACATCATGGAGGTTAAGCTTAAAGAGAGGAAACCAGGGTAGCACCCATTGTGACATCAGGTATATGTCCTGAGTTTACGATTGAAGATGGTGACCCAAGGTAGCACCCACTGTAGCATCAGGAGGACGTCAATGAGGTTAGCTTATCTACACAAACCCATTGCAGCACCCACTGTGGCGTCAGAAGGACGTCACTGAGGTTAAGCTTAAAGATGGTTACCCAAGGCAGGACTGACTGTGGCTCCAGAATTACATGACTGACATTAAGCTTAAAGATGGTAACCCACTATAGCACCAACTATGGCATCAGGAGAACGTCACTTAGGTTAAGCTTAACAAAGGTAACTCAGGACAACAGCCACTGTGACATCAGGAAGACGTTGCTGAGGTTAATCTAAAAGACAGTAACCAAAGGAAAAACCCACTGTGATGTCAAAAGAATGTCACAGAGGCTAAGCTAAAAAACGTTAACCAAAGGAAAAATGCACTGTGATGTCTGGAAGACGTCACTGAGGTTAAGCTTAACAAAGGTAACCCAGGGCAAGACCCACTGTGACATCAGGAGTACATCATGGAGGTTTGGCTTAAAGACAGTAAGCCAGGAAAACACCCAATGTGATGTCATCACTGAAGTTAAGCTAAAGGACGGTAACCAAGGGAAAAACCCACTGTGACATCAAAAGAATGTCACTGAGGCTAAGCTAAAAAATGGTAAAGAGGGAAAAACCCACTGTGACGTCAAAAGAACATCCCTGAGGCTAAGCTAAAAGACAGTAACCAAGGGAAAAACCTAGTGTGACGTCAAAAGGATGTCACTGAGGTTAAGCTTAAAGAGGGTATCCCAGGGCAAAACCCACCATAACTTCAGGAGGACATCATGGAGTTTAAGGTTAAAGACAGTATCCAAGGGCAAAACCCACTGTGACATCAGGAGGATGTCACTGAGGTTATGCTTAAAGACGGCAAACTAGAGAAAAACCAACTGTGAACTTAGAAAGATGGCATGGAGGATAAGCTTAAAGAAAGTAACCAAGGGAAAACAGACTGTGATGTCAAAAGGATGCCTCTGAATCTGAGCATTAAAGACTTCAACCCTGAGCAAAACTCACTATGACTTCAGGAGGACATCACAGAGGTTAAGCTTAAAGATGGCAAACCTGGGACAAACCTACTTTGACGTCAAAAGAACATGACTTAGGCTAAGGTAAATGTTGACAACCAAGGGAAAAACCCATTATGACGTCAACAGGATGTCACTGAGATTAATCTTAAAGATGTTAACCCAGGACAACACCGAATGTGACATCAGGAAGACGTCACTGAGGTTAGTTAAAAGTGGGTAACCCAGGGCAAACCCACTGTGACTTCAGGAGGACATAACGGAGGTTAGGCTTAAAGACTGAAACCATGGGAAAAACCCACTGTGATGTCAAAAGATCATCACTGAGGCTAAGCTAAAAGACGGTAACAAAGGGAAAAAACCCATTGTGACATCAATGGGATGTCACCGAGGTTAATCTTAAAGTTGTTAATGCAGGGCAACACCCAATGTGAAGTCAGGAAGACATCACTGAGTTTCAGTTAAAAGTCAGTAACCCAGGGCAAAACCCAATGTGAATTCAGGAGGATGACATGGAGATTAAGCTTAAAGATGGTAAACCAAGGAAAAACCCACTGTGAGTTCAGGAGGACGTCACGGAGGTTAAGCTTAAAGAAGGTCATCAAAGGGAAAACCCACTTTGACATGAAAAGGACATCACTGAGGCTGAGCTTAAAGATGTCAACCCAGGGAAAAACCTACTGTGATGTCAGGAAGACATCATTGAGGTTAAGCTAAAAGACCTTAACCAAGGTAAAAAATGAACTGTAATGTCAAAAGAATGTCACTGAGGCTAGGGTAAAAGACAGTAACCAAGGGTAAATCTCAGAACAGCACTAAGGTTAAGCTTAAAGATGGTAACCCAGGGGAAAATCCACTGTGAGGCCAGGAGGATGTCACCAAGGTTAAGCTGAAAGATCATAACCCAGATCAAAACTGGCTGTGACATCATGAGGACATCACGAAGGTTAAGCTTAAAGATGGTAACCCAGGGCAAACCCCAATGTGACATCAAAAGGACATCACTGAGACTAAGCTAAAAGACGGTAAGCAAGGGTAAAACCCACTGTGACGTCATAAAGCCATCTCTCAGGATAAGCTTAAAGATGGGAAGGTTAGTGGGGTTACGCTTAATCTTTCCACATTTTGACAATTGTAAATTGAGCTGCAATAAAAAGTTGAGTGCAAGTGTCCTTATGATAAAACAAATTTTTTTCTTTCTGGGTAGATGCCCAGCAATGGGATTGCAGGATCAAATGGGAGGGCTAGCTTGAGTTCTTTGAGAGTTCTCCATGCTTCCTTCCAGAAAGGTTGTATCAGTTTGCAATCCCACCAGCAGTGTAAAAGTGTTCCCTTCTCTCCACACCCAAGCCAGCATCAGCAGTTTTAAGATTTTCTGATGTGGGCCTTTCTCACTGGAGGTAGATGGTATCTCAGGGTGGTTTTGATTTGCAGTTCTCTAACAATTACAGATGATGAGCATTTTTTTCATATGTTTTTTAGCCATTCATCTATCTTCTTTAGAGAAGGTTCTATTCATGTCTCTAGCCCATTGATATATGGGATTGTTGGCTTTTTTCATGTGGATTAATTTGAGTTCTCTATAGATCCTAGTTATCAATTGTTTGTCTGATTCAAAATATGCAAATATCCTTTCCCATTGGGTAGGTTGTGTATTTGCTTTGGTTGTTGTCTCCTTAGCTATATAGAAGCTTTTGAGTTGAATGAAGTCCCATTTGTTTATTTTTGCTGTTGTTGCAAATGCCATGGCAGTCTTCTTCATGAAGTCTTTCCCCAGGCTGATATCTTCCAGTGTTTTTCCTGTGCTTTCTTTCAGAATTTTTTTTGTGTCATGACTTAAATTTAAGTACTTTATCCACCTTGAATCAATTTTTGAGAGTGGAGAAAGGT
>CAUYRH010179898.1:0-22530 GCA_963574655.1 Perodicticus potto
TTAAAGAAAGATGGAGACTTTACCTCTTTTGTGTTTACATGGATGGAGCTGGAACATATTCTTCTTAGCAAAGTATCTCAAGAATGGAAGAAAAAGTATCCAATGTACTCAACCCTTCTATGAAGCTAATCTATAGCTTTCTGCCTAACTTTCACTGCTTGTTGTTGTGATAGACAAACAGAAGAAAACCAGGACAATCAAAAATTTCATCCTCCACAGAACCAGGAGATTTAACAGTTGAAGTTCATTCATAGCCATAAAGACACACATGTGTGCACCCACAAGACACGCCTATAGCACATAATGCACACACACATATGTTAAACGAGAATTTTCTGGTTTCGTTTTAAAAATATGTCCGTACAATGTAAAAATTGATCCCCTATTTATGGGTCCTTGTCTTACACTTAATAGATTTAGTGACTCTTCCTCTATTTGGACAGTTTCTCCTCTCCCCACTATTGTCTGCATGGTGGGAGCTATTTATTAAAAGTTCTAAGTATAACTTAGACCTAGGAGAAAAATTTTTGTGCCTCGTAAGAAAATTAAAAGCATCAGTGAGATACCGATAAAGGTTTTTCCAGATGATCAGTGTTTTTCACTAAAGAATTTTGTTTTATATTTTCCATGCCAGTTTTACATCCAGTGTTCCACTGTTGCCAGTATCGGCTTTCCCAGCTCAGCACAGACCATCCTCAGTTAACGATAACCTAGTGACGGGTGTATTGGGCCCCTCGGTCAAAAATTGTAACGTGAGAGATTCTTCTTGCACTTGGATGACTTTGTGATGATGTACTTCCTTAGCATTTTGATGCTGTTTACCTAGGATGACAACAACAACAAAAAAGTCTTGCTTTTTAGTGTCTTTGATCCCCTGGCCCCCCTGGTGGACTTCCTCAGGCCACTGACAGACTGACAGTTGGACAAGTCATGCCGAACTGACAGGAGGAGAAATAGCAACCATCTCACTGTGCTCGCTGATTCTGTGGGTTAGAAATTTGGGCAGGGTACACAGGGATGGCGTCTCTGCTCTTTGGTATCTGTGACCTCAAGTGGGCAGACTCAAACAGCTGGTGGCCGGAATGGCTCAGGCCTGACATCGTCTGGGACATTCCCGTCTGGCACCTGGGCTGGGAGGACTGAGGGGCTGGGCCTGTGGACCACGGTGCCTACTAGTGGTCTCCCCATGTGGCTTGGGCATCTCACAGCCTGGCAGCGGGGTCCCCAGAGGGAACACTTTCACAATGAATAGTGCACATTTTGAATCTTGGAGAATTTTTTTTTTTTTTTGAGGCACTTGGTTTGAATCTCTGCTGTCTACTGACTAGCTTAACAAAATTAGATATTTTTTCTCTTCTGTTTTTCTCCTCCTCTTCTTCATTAATGACATCTGTGAGCTTCAGTCTCTTCATCTGTGGAGGGAAAATCTGCTAAAAAAGGTCAACTTTTTTTTTCTCCCACCATGAGATAAATTTGATTTTAGACTAGAATAGATTATTTTTAAATTTTGCCAGGAGCCCAGAAGAGTTCTGAGAGGGAAGGGACCAAGAATATCATTGCCCCCTGCAATTCCTAAGTCAGGAAACTTATCAGGGTGGAGCAGCATTGCCTTGAGCAAGGCATAGAGACAGGCCTAGTTGATAATGATTTCCAAAATAAAATAATGATTGCAAGTAGAAAAGGGAGGACCAGAGGTCAGTTGTAGCCTCTGGTTGGAGGAAGTGAAGGGGAGCAAGATTTTGCCTCCACATTATTTCTATGTAAATCATGTGAAAGGGCTACAAGGAGGAGCCTGGGGAACTTGGGCTTTGAGTCCCTAGGGCTGAACTTTGCTCTAGGAGAGAAGAGGGCAGGGGTCTCTGCTCTTACTAGGCAGAGCATGGGGAGAGCAGCACGGTGGTGGCCAAAGCACAACTACAGACAAAACAGGGACAATGTCCTCTAGCAGTGCCTGGTCTCTGGTTGTTCAGGGGTGGCACTGGAACACTGGTTTATTCTGGAGTAATATGCTCTGGTATCAATTATGAGAGGCCCCAGCCTTCAGAGGGCACTTCTGGATTACAGCTCCAGAGCAATCAATAGGTCCTCATTTTGAATATTTTTAGCTACTAGTAGAAAACCTTGAGCATATCAGGGAAGGGAGCTGGGGGGTGGGTGGAAAGTGACAGGCGGTGGTTAGAGTCTTGTGCTACAGGACCCTCAGACTTTCATAGGAAACCACAGTTACAGACAGGAAGGGGAACAAAAATGCAGAACAAATCTGTTGTTGTAAAGACTAATAATAAAAATAAATATATATGTAAAATGCCTAACATAGAACTTGGCCTATGTAAGGAGCTCAGTTAACATTATGTTTCTTTTCCATCTATCTCCTTTCTTACCTCTCTCTTTTCTCTCTTCAGAAAAAGTCTGGATTTGGTGGTCAGATAGACCTGATTTTTTTTTTTGCAGTTTTTTGGGCAGGGCTGGGTTTGAACCCGCCACTTCCGGCGTGCCCTACTTCTTTGAGCCACAGGCACCGCCCCCTGATTTTTTTTTTTTTTTTTAGATTCGGGTTAATATAAAGGTATGTACAATTAGGTTACATTCTTTGTGTTTGTTAGAAAAACTTCAAGTTGGAGTTGAGCCCTTCACCTAGGAGATGTACCTTATACCCCTGATTTTTGAACTCTGACTCTTTTATTTGCTTTATTTTGGGCCAGTCTCCTAATTTTTTCCTGAGACTTAGTTTCTTCATTAGTAAATGGTTTACAAATAATTATTTCACTAGTTTTTTCCCCATAAAATTAAGTTTTAAAACACTGAATAAAATGGTATTTCCATCCCTTTCCTAAATCTTTCTCTTATCTTTCCTTTTCTACATATGCAACAAAAATCCATGGTCACTTTAAAGTTCCAGTTTCCAGGGGAATTTCAGATGCATTCCTCTCTACCTTTCCTGATTGGCATTGGCCTTGACAAACACTTCTTTGAGACCCCCCCACATTTCCTAGACAGAATTCCCCCGGTCTTCCTGAATGGGCACCCAAGGAGCCATACTCACTTCCTTCCTTTATCCAAGAATAACATCACCTCCTGTCAATTTGGGAATGCATTCCCTTTATCACTCAACTTCTACCTTAGAGACACTAGAGAGGATTAAACTTGGCATTTTTACCTACTGAAACAATTAGGTTTCCCATAGGGAGCATCCAAGTTCTCAGCATATACCACAGATAGTATAAATTGGGTGATTAGGAGCTAGAGGGCTCCCACAAATGAAGCACATATGCACACAGGCTTGGAGTAGCCTCAGTGTTTACCTGGCCCCAACTTGTCCATTCAAGAGTTTCCTTGGACCGAGAGCAACTCCACCCCAGAATCAGTGCCCCATGATAGTAGAAAATCCACTCAGACTTTTAGATCCTCTATCTGATACCCTTGAGTTGCTTTAGGGATTTACATATCTATCCTGGCATTGAGTCAGATTCATTTTATGTAATTGATACTAATGGAAATTCAACCTGGTGCCTTCCTTCTAGCTCCTACCAAAATGCTATGTGCTGAGAAAGAGAAAATTATTGACCTATCCAAGCAGTTACTCTGTCTTTTATTTTGTTGTTGACGTCAAGGAAGACTCTTCTAAGTATGAAATTGAAAAGTTGAAAGGCATACAAGGTGTTAGCATAGGAGTGTGACAGGCACTGCTGTGTATTGTGAATAGACGATTTCATTATCTGGGACTATTATCTAGATTCCTGTCATGATGACGGAGCTCTGGGACTGAAAAGAACAATTTACACACACACACACATGCACACACATGCGCGCACCCACACACACGTCCTTGGACAGAGATCAGGCAGGAGGAAATCTGCCCATTCTCCCTCATCCTTTCCAACTCTGACATACATTATATGAATCAAAGAAGGGTATCCCACTGATACAAGGGACATATGCATTGAGATCAATCCCAACTAGAGGTTGTTCTGGAACTCTCAGGTGTTAGTAACAAGGATCAGCTGAAGGTAATTTAGGAACCCACCAAGAAGACTAAATGGCTCTGCAATACTTTTTGAGACAGAGTCTTACTTGGCTGCCCCAGGCTAGAGTACAGTGGTGTTAGCCTAGTTCACAGCAACCTCGGACTCCTGGGTTCAAGTGGTCCTCCTGTCCCAGCCTCCCAAGTAGCTGGGACTACAGGGGTCTACCATGACATCTGTCTTAATTTTTCTATTTTTAGTGAAGATATGGTCTTGCTCTTACTTAGGCTGGTCTGGAATTCCTGAGCTCAAGGGATCCTCCTGCCTCAGCCTCCCAGAGTGATAGGATTATAGATGTGAGCCACCACACCTGGATCTATAACATTTAATGCACCAAAAGGTAATTAGAACATTAATGTCCAAATGATATTGAGTAATAGATGGATATACCTGGAAGAGAAGTTTCAGGTGATATCAGGAAACTTTGTTCTTTGCCTCAATCTCAGGCAAATAAAGGGAGAGGCATTGAATAAGAGAATCAGTAATCAACAAGATGCTGATAGGCACAATGAGCCAAATCTTATCAGATTAAAGAAGGTGGTGATAAATATGAAAAATCTGTAATTGGCTTCCACAGCCCAATTCTAAGGAAGTTGAGTAGGGCAGACATGTCTTAGCAATGGCATGTACGAGGAAGTCTTTTGTGTTAAAAGGATGATAATGTGGCAGTCATATAGAAAGTAAACAAACTCTGAACTGGTCACATAATACTTATGATATTTGTGATACTCATCACTAACTTGGAAAAGCATAGGAACAAGCAAGTTGAAGCAAGCCAGGAGGAAAGTTACTGGGTAGGATGTTGACAGGGTTTGATATTATGTCACAAACAAAACATAACAAAAACTCTTCTGGCTCAGCGCCAGTGGTTATGGTGCCAGCCACATATACCGAAGCTTATGGGTTTGAACCCAGCCTGGGTCAGCTAAAACAACAATGACAACTGCAACAACAATAATAAAATAGCCAGGAATTGTGGTGGGTACTTGTAGTCCCAGATACTTGGGAGGCTGAGGGAAAGAATCGCTTAAGCACAAGACGTGGAGGTTGCTGTGAGCTGTGACATCACGGCACTCTACCAAGGGCAACATAGTGAGACTCTGTCTCCAAAAAGGAAAAAAAAAAAAAAAAGAAAAGAAAAGAAAAGAAAAGAAAAAATTCTAGAGATTGACCCAGGGAAAGAATTTCTGACTAAGACCCCCCAAGGCAAAGACAGCAACAATGAAAATAAATGCAACTTAAATAACAACATTTCTTCACAGCAAGGAAATTATTAACAAAGTAGACAACCCCCAGAATGGGAGAAAATATTTGCCAACTATAAATCTGACAAGGCACTAATATCTAGAATCTACAAAGAGCTCAAACAAATCAGCAAGGAAAAAACAAATAAGCCTATAAAAAATTGGCAGAAGGAGTGGACAAAGTTTTTCAAAAGAAGATGGACAAATGACCGAGAAACATATGGAAAAATGTTCAACAGCACCAATCACAGGGAATTGCAAATTGAAGCCACTATGAGATACCACCTTACCCTTATCAGAATGGCCAGCCGTTACTAAAAAATCAAAAAAACAATAGATGTTTGTGTGAATATGGTGAAAAAGGAACACTTATGCACTGTTGGGTAGGATTGTAAGTTATTACAACCTTTAAGGAAAACAGTATGGAGAACTATAAGTGTACCTATCATTTGATCCAGAAATATTACTACTGGCAATAAGTCATTATATGAAAAAACACACCTGCACTGAAATGTTTATCACAGCACAATTCAAGATTGCTAAGATATGGAATCAATCTAAGTGCCCATCAATTGATGAGTGGATAAAAAATTGTGGTATACAGGGTATCTCTAAACTCACTCTTAGTCACCATACATAGGAAAATGGGAAATTGTAGCTAAATGTACCTTTGTTTACAAAATATTCCTAACAGAACTTTACAAATTATTTACAAAACATTCTCTACATGTTGGCCATTTCTTTGCAAAAATTTTTAATGAATATTTTGTAAATAAAGGTACATTTAGCTACACTTTCCCATTTTCCTATGTATGGCAACTTTACGGGTAACCTTAGGGCACCCTTGTACATATTCCATGGAGTACTACTCAGCCTTAGAAAGGAATAAAATGATGTCTTTTCCAGCAACTTGGATAGAACTGGAGGGTCTTATCCTAAGTGAAGTATTTCAGGAATGGAAAAACAAATACCATATGTTCTCACTGATAAATGGGACCTACATGAGAGGGCACATGGTCATACAGTGCTGCAAAGGACATTGTAAATTGAGAAGGCTGGAAAGCAGGAGGGGAGTGTGGGGAAAAATTTACCTATTTGGTACAATGTATACTTCTCGGGTAGAACACTAAGCCCTGACTTCAACATTGTGCAATTCATCTAACTAACAGAAACACTTGTACTCCCTTAATACCATGAAATAAACAATGTTACTTATTCCATCTGGCTCCCTGTGGTGATAAGGAACAATGGGCAGTGCTTCAAGGTAATGGCTATTGTTGTACTTTAAGAAAGGGTCTTTCCTAAAGATGTAATGGATGGTCTGAGGGGTAGTAAACTTTCTGTTTTGGGGGGTATTTACCAGAAAATAAAAAACCAATTAGATCAGAGATTTAGGCCTAAGCAACATGGTTGGACTAATAATTTCTAAGCTCTCATTGAAGCTGGGATTCCTGAATACACGATTCTGACAATTGCCTGTCTAATCGGACACTTGCTTGTTTCTTGTGAAACATCTGAATCATCATCATGAGGAAGGCTCAAATCCCAAATTTTTGTACATAAGATTTAAACGTTAATCTGAGTAATTCAGTCCCAGTTGGTTTGTAGTTTGGACTGTGTTAAGGACTCGTATTTTGCGGTGGTGGTTCTGAGTTCCAGTCCTGGTTCTCCACTGAGGAGCCATGCAGGGGCGTGGCTCAGACCAGCTCTGACAGTTGACTGTGCTCATCTCCCACCTCTGCATTCAGGGACTTTGTATTGGTATCTTGAAATTGGCAATAGTGGGAGTATTTACACCATGAAAAGTGGTAAACACTACCAATCAGCGCTTTTTGTACCTTCTGAAGAGCTGGTTGTTAAACATTTACCAGGAGGACCATTTAAAATATGTATACTTTTATGTACATATTTAGAACATATACATATATAGAACAGATAAAAGAAGAATGAAGCTGGGGGAAGGTGCCCTAAGCCCCCCCTCCCTTGTCACTTCACATTCTTCTCCTTAAAAGGCTCTAAGGCACTTCTGTGACACCCTGTAATACCATGAGATTTAAAACCTCCGGAAAAATAATCCTTTCAGCTTAGGCTGTGACTATATTCTTTTAACCATTATTTCTCTTTTCCTACTTTTGGGAATATAGACATAAAACAGCGGGGTTTCCCCTCAGTTTTATGAGATTGTTTTTCAGTGGAATGCCAGAGGGATCAGTTTGAGAACATTAGAAATTTGATTCCTACAAATACAAGAAGTGGTCATAGGAAACAGCAAGTTTCCTCACTTTGTAAATGTTCTTAATGTAATTTTGAGTTTTCTCTTGCTGAGATACTGGGCTGTAGTATCTCAGCCCTCTGTATAGTCATTAGTTTACGCTTTCTCAAGGCCCTCCAAACCTTTCCATTAGCATATTGCCTTTTTTCCTTTGTTGGACCAGAAGCTTGATTTTTGTTTTGGTGGGGTGTTGTGACATGTGGAGGGAAGATGTTAGGAAAAGGAAGGTTTACATGATCAACAGACCTTTGGACAGGAGTCTAGAAAAGGGGGCAGCACTGAAAGTTGGCTTTGTCCACTTGCTTTTTTTGCACTGTGTGGCTTGTTTGCTGAAGTACCTGAACATGGCCTCGGAGAGGATCACGTAGGCTTTCTGGCAGCTGGAATGTAAATCCAGACAGCTTGTGTGAAATGCTTGAGGTGACCCTAATGTTTCCAGCATGTCCAGGTACCTAAAGTTGGAGAATAGGAGCACGAGTGACACATTCACAGCAAGCTTATCAAGTGAGATCGACTTTTATCAGTAATTCTGGAATTCCTTTTCTTCTCAAAAAGAAAAGTGATTTTGTGCATACATATTTTTGGTTTCATGGAAATTCCTCTTGTGTTCTGATCTCTGATCTTTTTTTAATCTCCCCTTCCCATTTTCCCCTAGAATTACAATGGGTTCATTTTCCTTTCAAGGTCTTCTAATTCTATCGCCTCTTTCCTTGACTTTGTCCCCTGATTTCCCTTCTATGAAGTTCTCATCTTCAGAGGGAGAAGCAGAGCAGGGCTGGCTAGATTGCAGTCCTTATCTCTGCCCACACTCCTTCCTGTCCCCTCCTCTTGCCAAGCTTCCCTCTTCACTCTGCCCCTCCGTCCCTGAGCTGGCTTTGGACCCAGAGCCTGTTTGTCCCTGTGTCCCTCACATAAAAGCCCATGTCCTGAGCAGCACTGTCCCAAACTCTCTCTCCTCTGCCGATGCCCTTCTCCTTGTCTCCCTAGTCTCCAACCTGCCACATTGTCTCACACCAGCTGTCTTAAACCTCTACTCCATTTGATATTTATATTTGCACCGGAGTAAATATAAATAACTACCTTACAGGCAGTAAGTCTCTTTCTAGTTCAGAAGCATTGAACTTTTTGGCTTCTTCTCAAATGTGGAGAAGAACAATTTAAAATGTCCCCCAATTTAACAAAAATCAATTTAGACTTAGGGAAATGAACATTATTCTCTTCTTAGAAGAGAATCAGAAGAGATCAGAGGCAGGGACTTGACTGATTATATTGCCCCAATTCACTGGGACAACCAAGTCAAGCAAAACACAAAAACTCTGGGTTCCTCAGATGTTAACTTTTCAATCTGAGGCTCTGACACCTAGTGTTAATTTTGAGTACTGCTAAATATTTCACATACAAAGTAGGCTATTGAGAAAGTCTCCATATTTTGTTCTTTTCAGTTTCTTTATATAACTTGTGAGATCTTTTTCCAGGTTTCTATGTAGCTTCAGGATAGACATAGTCGCTTACTGGCATTGAAAATGGATGATGTGACTCGAGGTCAGGAAACTGGGTTCCAGTCTCTAAGCTCCTTTGCCCTTGTACCAGTTACTGTTCTCTTTTAGTCTGTGAGCGCTCACTGGTAAGATGAAAGGGATGGAACATATGGAATATGTGATTTATCTCAAGGTCTTTTCCAATTTTAGCACCCTATAAGTTATCTTTTTTTAAGCAATAGTTTTTAAAGCCAACTCTATTTTAAAGCTAGGAATATGTTCACCCAATAAGCCAGAAAATGAAACAGTTGTTAATCGGAGGTGTATGGCTATTCGTTTACTACATAGAATTCTTTCAAAACTTATATTATAAGTTATAACAAAGAATCGGGATAGGATTTTGATGGTCTTTAGTAAAACTGGAGCTTTTGTTATGATGAAAATGTTCCTCATCTCTGCTGTCCAGTACTTAGCTGTTAACCGTGTGTATCTATTGGCCTCTTGAAATGTGGCTAGTAAGACTGAGGAACTAAATCTGAATTTTATTTAATGTAAGACTAGTTTAAATTTAAGTGGCCACGTGTGGCTAGTGGCTTCAGCTTAGACAATACAGATATAGAGAATACAGGAAAATAGGAATTTGTTCCTGAATTTGGGGTTGTATTCCCCAATATATTTAGTTTACTTTCTGTAATGGTTGGCACTGTATTAATCTTATTTCACACTTACCATCTCCATTTTTGCTTGAATTAACTGCATAAGTACTTCAGGATTTATTCCACAATCGTGTTTTCCCTCGTGTTTTCAGCTATATAGGTCTAGTTTAATGGAATTTAGGTAAAGATGCTTTTATTTTTGGTTTACAAACAAGAATTGAAACAGGAAAAACCATTGAGAACACATTGTCATGCTTAGTAAGAGTAAATTTTTTTTTTTTTTTTTAAAGACAGAGCCTCAAGCTGTCACCCTGGGTAGAGTGCTGTGGCATCACAGCTCACAGCAACCTCCAACTCCTGGGCTAAAGCAATTCTGCCTCCGCCTCCCAAGTAGCGTAAACCACAGGCACTGCCACAATGCCCGGCTATTTTTTGGTTGCAGCCATCATTGTTGATTGGTGGTCCCCGGGCAAGATTCAAACACACCTGCTCAGGTGTATGTGGCTGGCCCCTTAGCTGCTCAAGCCACAGGCGCCGAGCCAGTAAGAGTAAATTTTAAAGCCTAACCCAACAATTATTTTTCTGAGCTAATTCTCTGCATTTGAGAGTTCAGTTTAAAGAAAAAAGGCTAGGAGTCTCATGAGATATAAAAAATTTATTTTCTATTTAATATAGTGTCTAAAAAGATAAAATACTCAATTTCCTCGAATTTTATTTAACTTTATATTTGCTATTTTTGTTAAAGAGTACCAAAATACAGTTAGATAGAAAGAACAAGTTCTACTGTTCAATAGCATAGTAGAGTGACTCTGGTTAACAATAATTTATTATAGATTTCAAAATATCTAGAAGAGAATGTTTGGAATATTTCCAACACAAAGGAATGATAAATATTTTAGATGATAGATTTTCCAATTACCCTGATTAGGTCATAACACATCGTATGCATATTTTGAAATATCACAAGTACCCCAGAAATATGTATAATCATTATGTATCAATAATACATTTAGCTTTCTTAAAATCCAGACGTTCTTAGAATCTACCCAGAAAACACTCAAGGATTTTGAACAGAAATCTCATTCCATATTATTAATTCCAAATTATTTATCATTCGGTGTTCATTCTTTTGTGCTCTTAAATCTTCCATTAGCACATAATCTGTCATGATTTCTTTTCTTGGCTTCTTCAAAGAAATTTAATTTAACTCCTACGACCAGGTAAAGAATGCCTCTAACAATATCCCCCAAACACATACATTATAGATGCACACACACACACACATGTGTACACATTACACACACAAACACACTCTTCTGAGACTTAAGATGGCTGGAAGTAACTTATTACATTGTTGTTGGAAGCACCTCTCTCACATGCATATGTATGGGAGGATCCCGCAAAAATTAAGCAAAATGACAGGTAGTTTATAAAGGTTGCTTGTAATATCTATAATTAATTTTTATCTCTTCCATACCAAAGCCCAGGCTGACCCAAACTTCTGCCTTATAAGATTGTAAAAAACCTCCACTATCATACCCCACTATTACACATGTCAAATACAGAGCTAGCTACTTTGCATATTTTAAAATGCAAAATCCATATTTTCATAGTTTTTCTATCATCAGATCAAAGGATAACCCTTATGTGTACAAAGGAATGACAGGTAGAAATCTCAACTAACTAGATTTTTAATATTTTTATATAAAAACAGTCCATATTTTACATAGTGACCACAAAGTGCTATAAAAACACTTTACTGCCTTCTGAAATAAAGGTTTAATTTTATTTATGAGAAGTTCAGCATTGCAGATGTGATTGAGTTCAATTCCATAAGAACTGGTAAGTTTCTTGAACTGTATGTAATTGTGCTCACTCACAATGCAATTTTTTTTTTTTTTTTTGGAATATGGGATAGACAGAATGTCCTAAAAAGAAGTCTCACATACCTACTTTTATTCTATCACATGAAGGACAACATGAGTAGTATCTTCTCCTGGGCCATATCAAAGAGCCACAACTTGAAAATAATTTTGTTAGCATGAATGCAATGATTCTACATTCACCAAATGACAAACATTATTCTGTAAACTTCCTAGAAATGAGCATTTCCAGGCCAGAATATTGTTACACTTGGATATTCTACTTATTTATTCCATTAATCTAGCTAGATACTGATCTTTCTTATAAAAATTAATGACATCTGTACTGTGCTTTTCTTCTGCAGAGCCTGCTTTAGTAATTAAATACACTTGGTCCTGGAGCGACTTAGTTAGTTTTATATCACAAATGTCCAGTAGATGGCGGTCTATGCACTAGCATTCACAAAATAGACTCTCAAACCCCAACTGAGGCTATTTTTATCTGCATTTTGGAAATTTTGATGAAGTTTCACACAATGAGGTTGAAAGTCAGCTTTAAAGCTACTGTCTTCTTCATTTTTAGCCATAGAGAGTTAACATAAATGGAACATATGTCTGCTTTTTTGTTTCATTTTGTTTGAAAAAGATTTTGGTACCACAAAACAAAGGAAATAATTAACTTAAAACATCCACAAATACCAGTATGGGAAAGGCAATAAACTAATTTTATGTAAGTTTTAAACATATTTTTATAGAGGAGCAGTCTGGAGGATGTGATTCATAAACAAGATGCTGCCCTTTAAATGAGACCAGCAATGTAGATGAATGGTGGTTTGTCCTCTGAGAACATGTCCTTGTGTATTGAAGACTTAACTTACAGGTGACGTAGCAAGAGTTATTACTGTTAGATACTGAAAAGGGGCTGTTATAAGGCTTCCAGTCTGATGTTTTAAAGTGAAAAAGTTGGAAGGTGGGGAGAGAGAGAGGATGAATATGAATGAGAATGGAATGCTTCCCCCTAAGAAGAGGTTCCAAGAGGACCTTTTTCTTTGTGGTTGTTCTGAGTACCTCAGAAAGCTTGGACAAGATAAGAAATTTCCCTCTTCCCTGGAGAGCCGAGACAGGAAGAATCATTGTTTCCAAGAGTCTGCCTTCTGAGCATGCATTAGGGGTTTGTCAGGCCCAAAATGAGTTAAGTGTGAGGCTGCAGGAGAGGGTGAGGCTACGGGGCAGGAGAAGGTCAAGGAGAGCCTTTTCCTGATGAAAAGATGAGATAGCACCAGGTGAGATCCCTGACTCTGTTGGAAGCAAGAAGCCTGCAGTACAATGTAGTTGACTAGGTAGTCCAACCCGAGGGCGGGGGGAGGAGATTCAGCAGGTGTAAGTTAAGTTCTCATACATGCCACTTGCTCTTCTCTTCCTCTGCTTTTCACCAGGCCATCATCTCCTCTGTCTCTAGCTTTCAACTTTGCAGTAAATATTTCTCCAATGAATGAATGAAAATTAATATTCCAAGCCCAAGAGTTTGAAGGTTCTGAAGAGGCAGCAACCATGATGGTGGAGTGAACTTCCAGGGAGAGGGTAGTTCTGTGGCCCACTGTATGGAGGCATGGAAGTCAAGATGAGAACTTGATGAGAGGTCAGGACAATCTTACTGCTGGGTGTAGACCTCACATAACTGAATCAGAGTCTCTTAAGAGATATTTGTCCCCTCACGTTCATTGCAGGGTTATTAACAATATCCGAAAGGCAGAAGCCACTCAAATATTCATGGATGGATGAATGGATAAACGACACCCAGGGTATCTATACAATGGAATATCACTCAGCTTTTAAAAGGAAGGGCATTCTGACATGTGCTACAACCTGGATGAAACTTGAGAGCGTCGTGGTATGTGAAATAAACCAGTCACAAAACAATAAATGCTGCGTGATTCCACTTGCATGCAGGATCTAGAATAGACAAACTCAGAAATAGGAAGTAGATTGGTGATTGCTAGGGACTCTAGGAGGCAGAATGGGGAGTTATTTAATGAGAATAGAGTTTCAGTTTTGCAAGACAAAAAATTTCAGGAAATTGCTTGCTTAATCGTACTAATTATGAACTTAAAGTGATTAAGATGGTAAGTTTTATTTCACATGCATTTGCCATAATTAAAAAGAATAAGAAATAGAAAAAAATCAGAACATGATTAGATCATGCTAAGCAGAGTACTTTAGTCAGCATATTCATCTTTCTTTTCCTTGTGGTTGAGATTTCCATTAACATGTCAGTTTTGTTTAAATCTTAAGGATTTATAGATTTTAGCTTAACACTCATGCCACCCATGCTAGTTGGGTCTTGACCTTACAAATTGCCATCTTGCATACCAGTATTTTTTTTAAATTTCAGATTAATATGAGGGCACAAATGATTGGTTTCTGGGGTTTGCATGTGTTAGGTAAAGTTCTGTTGTAGCTGTGCCCCTCCTCCAGAAAGTGTCCCATATACCCTTCCATTGTGCCCTTTAGGTGAAAGAACACCAATCCCCTTCCCTCTTTCCCTCTTTTCCTCTTCCCCTTCCACTTCCCTTCCATTTGAAATTAACTGTGTTTTTCTCTTGTAGCACACCAGACTCGTTAACTGGGATCTTATATCTTTTATAAGGGACTGGCCTGATGCCTTCAGAGCTGAAGTCCTGCCTTGGTCTTGTGGTTCCTTTTCTTCTTGCATCTCGTCTTGTCCAGGAGATTCTGATTTCCTGCTAATCGACTTCCCTAAAGATAATCCCTGCCAGCTTTGATTTCTTGGACTATCTGCTTTGTGTAGAATGCACAGTTGTCCTGGATTTCCCAAGACTGTCCTGATTTTAGTTTTCAAAGAGTCCTGTATTCTGGGAAATGCTTCAGTTTCAGGCAAGCCAGGACAGCTGGTCATCCTATCTGTCACCATCCTCTGTCAGTCTTGTGTCCTCCGATGCTGTCCAGTGGTCCTAGGTGGAGGCATGAGTGAGACGTAACAGGGTGCCGAGTACACAAGCTTGAGTTGTATATTATATCCAGAGCGACACCTAAAGCAGCCTGATATAAGACAGGGAGGATGAGGACTAACTAAGTATTTGGAAGACACTGAAATTTAAAACTGGGAAGACAAGAAAAGGAAACTTCGTGCTAAGGGATAAAATTTAGGGCCGAGTTCATGGCTGTAATCTTAGCACTCTGGGAAGCCAAGGTGGGTATATTGCATGAGCTCAGAAGCTAGAGACCAGCCTGAGCAAGATCAAGACCCCGTATCTAAGAGAAAACTGATGCAAGAGGATTGCTTGAGCCCAAGAGTTAGAGGTTGCTGTGAGCTATGATGATGCCATGGCACTTTATTCAGGGCAACAAAGTAAGATTCTGTTTCAAATAAAAGCTAAAATTTAGGAACTATGCTGATATTGTTATATAAGTGAACTCATTTAATTCTTACAAACTTATAAATTAGGCATTATGATTTATTATCATTTTACAGCTATGGAAACTGAGACTTAAAGTAAGTTGTTGCTTGGGCCTTCTGTTACTTCCAACTCCGTGGACCTGGGAGCTTTAAAAAAGACTAATACCTGGCTTCACACCTAGAAAATAAATTAATTAACAAATTTAATTGGTTTAGAGTATGGTATGGGCATTGGGATTTTCACAAATTCTCCAGGTGATTTTAATGTGTGCCTAGGGGCTGGAACCACTACAGTAAAGACCAGCTTTCTAATAGCTTCCAAAATGGTGCAAGTTCAAAAGATAGGCAGAGCTGAGGAGGCTGGCGGTCAAAAGCAAGGAGAGAAGCCAAGAGAAAAAGTTCTCAAGTGAGTACCATGAACAATAGCCATGTGCTGTTGCTTTCTTCTATTGGTTACTGGCCACCCATCAGACAGGTTCAGGACAAATGCCATTGACCTGTTCACTGCCTCTGGACATCTGCTCCAGATGTCATGTCCTATGTGGACGTGAGGCTGGGTGTGCCCTATGCTGCACTAGATGGTAATCAAGCCCTGCCCCCTTCCAGAATTCCTCTTACAAAAGTCACCCTGATTTAAAAAGAGAAAAAGACCTTCTTCTTTTCCCATTCAACTTTGTACTTCTTGCCTCGTAAGGAGAGCCAGAACCAGGACCTACATTTTGAGATTTTACTTGAGATGGTAAGAGTTTACCATTTCCTTGGAAAAAAATGTGTTAGTTATACATGTCTATGAAAGTTATTTACAAGCCTGTGTACCATTATTGGGTAGGAAATTCCTTTAGTTATTTTCCTAGCCAGGCATTTGGGAAGTAGAACCATTCACACTTTGGGTGGACCAGTCAGCCTTCCAATGACATTGGCGCTTAGCCGAGAACCAATGGCGCCTACTATGCCCCCCAGCTCCAGAAACACTTCTTATGCAGCTTGAGTCTGAATACTTGCTGGAAAACAAGTATTCTATAATGGTCCCAGCATATGGCCTATCTACAGTCGAGAACATCGGGTCTTAGAAAGGTCCAACCTCAGTTAAGGTGACGGAGATTCCAATGCTGTCAGTGGATTTCAAGAAACTCCATTCTCCCTTCAGGCTCAAACTTAATCGTGTCCAAGATGTCAAGACTTTCTGTTTCCTACAAAGTCAGCATTGTAGTTGATAATCCTGTGGCACTGAGAGGAACATGGGGAGAGATTCACCTTCTCTTGCTTGGCAATTATTGGCCAGGAGAAGGTTTTTGAGACAGCCTGCTGGGGCTGGGACGGTGGTGGTTCTGGTCATAGGATAAGGTGAAGCCCTGGGTGGTGCTTGTGAGCCCAGATCATCAGCGCTGGCTCCGACCACCAAGTCGAGGGTCAGCAAACTATGGCCATGGCCAAATTTGGTCCATTGCCTAATTTTTTTCCCCAATAAAATAGAGTTTTTTTGTTTGTTAGTTTGTTTTTTAGAATGTGGCTATACCCATTCATTTACCTGTTGTCTATGGTTATTTTAGTACTGAAATAGCAAAGTTTACTCATTGTGTTAGAGACCGTATGACCTGCAAATCCTAAAATTATTTACTATCTGTTTCAGAAAAAAATGTGTTAAGCCCTGGAGTAAGTTACTTGTAGGATTAGAAGGGAAGTGGTTGAAACATATTCAATATATCTCTAATCTCTTTTGGGGTTGTCAAGACCAAATAGGCCACCCCTTTGGCTTACAATTTCAAGTTGGTTCCTCAAAGGTCATAGGCAGTGAGACAAATGCTGGTCTTGAGTTGGCACTTAGCATTTTCCATTTTTCAAACACTCATTGTAAAAATAGGCTTAGGTTTTTAAAGAACTCAATGGAAATTATAAACTAGTATTTGGTACAATTTAGATTTGTGCTCTAGCAAAGAAATTGCTTATTGGAGACCTCTTAGGAACAGTTTCCAGGACCATTGTCTTTTTATTCAGCCTACAGGAATGATCATGTCTTTCATTTCTTTCTTTCTTTTTAAAATTTTTTTTGGAGTTCTCTTGTCCCTTGGGTCTTATTGTTCTCATATTTTTTTTAAATGAGTGAGTCAGAGCTCTGCTACAATGAGAAAAATGTTCCGTCTCACAGGCCCTTGCTATCGTGAGAGATGGCGCCAAGGCACAAAGATGTCACTGGATGAACTAAATATAGTCCAGCAGTGCACTCTGCAGAGCAGGCCTGCCACATGTCACGGGCCTCCTCCTTCTTTCCCCTGTAACTTTTCCATTGCTCTGAGGAATCCTTCTCCTCGGGTAGGGCCGATGAAGCATTCCTAAATTCCCTGAAGGTACACTAAACTCAGAAGCTACAGGAACACTTTTCTAGGGGGATGGTGGTGGTTGTGGTGCAAAGCGTAGAGCCAGGAGGCTCAAGACGCCCTGTTACAGCCTATTTTCTTTCTCAGGTCTTAAACTGATTTGCTGTGCATTTGTGTGGCAGCACTTACTGTGGTGATACCCGAGGTGGAACTTCCCAATTGGGTTCTTTGCACAAACAAGGCTGGCCTTGTACTTTGCAGATTGAATAACGGATACGTGTATTTCTAGCGAGATAAAAATACTGGTGGGATAAAAATTACTCAGGAAAGGGAGCGAAACAGTATTATATTTGAGTCCCAAAGTGATTGTCTGGCTGATTTTAAATCTCCTCGCTTGTCTGCGGCTGGCATGCTCAGTCTTCTCATCGGTCTCCAGGAGAAGGTAAGATCCTGAGTTCATTTTCCTTCTCATTATTGATCCCTCACCTCCCTAAGAGAGGAACTTCAATCCAATCTCCAGGAGGGATGCCCCAGCAGAGGGAGGGTGGAAGTTCTGGCTTTGCCTCTGACTCACCGTGTGACCATGGAAAATTCTGATTTCAAAACATGGAAGAATCAAGGTTTTTCCCTTGAGAAACATCTGCTGACCAGGCCTCCCAGCCATCTGCTCACCCTATGTATCTCCAACTGCCTCCTTGGCAGGAAGGAAAGCTGGAACCTCCACAGCTGCAGGGAAGGGGGGACCACAGGCCCCTGGGGTAACCACGTTGGCTTTGAGTCTAGGCAACGTCATGGGTATCTGTGGGGGATACTGCAAGTGCAGCTGCTGTAACAGAGAATCCCCGAAATCTTAGTAGCTCAGCGTAACGGAAATTTCTTACTCATGGGAAAGCCCCTGAGTGCTGGAGACTGAGAGGGAGTGGGGGCTGGCACTGTCCTCTACACAGTCTATTGAGGCCTCAAGCTAAGAAATGCTGTGCCATTTCGACACATGGTTTTCATGGACACCGTTGGTCTAGATACCCAGCCAACAGACAGAGGAGCAGTGTGGGATCACATGGGAGGCTCTTATGGTTGGGCTTGGAAATAGAGCCCAAATTCCAGTGCCAGATTTGAGGCACATGGCCACTGCATGAAAGGCTCAGACATGCAACCTAGCTGTGTACTCAGGAGGAAAAGTAAAAGAGTTTTGTGTACAGACTAGTCAGTCTCTGCCACAGTGGCCAAAGTCCACTTCTCAGCTTGGCTGGTATTGATGCCAAGGGCTTGGGAGGTCCAGTGCAGGTGCTGGTCTTCACGGCAGAGGGTATCTTGAAGTCAGATGAGTTGCACATGTTTCTAAGAGAGTACATTTGACTTGAAGAGGCCACTGGTAGAAGCGTAAAGGATAAGGGTCAGTCTTCTGGTGCTGACTTGGAAGACCCAGGTTGCCAGGTGGGACGGTCACAGCCAAACTATCTGTGCCCAACCAGGTTCCCATCTTGGGAGAAGCCAGAGTGATCTTAGGAGCCCCACAGAAACTCAGTCATGATTCCTTAGCCAATACAACCAACGGAGAAAAGCTATAACCTGAGCTCTGGGTAGTTTCTCAGGGTCTTAAATGTTCTGGACATGATGTGTAAAGCTAAATTCTAGACAGTACCACCTATGTTCTGCCAGACATGGTATAATTACCCCTGGAGCTGAGTAGGGAAAAAGGTTTTCAGCTCCTTTCACTGATTGAGGGAATGCAGAGTCACATGCACCCTTTTTCTCTTTTCTCAAATCCAGTAGGCAGAGAGGTTGAGTCCCTAAAATCTAAATCTAAATCTGTCTTGGTAATTCCATCACATTTCCCTGCTGGGCAACTTGGCAACCTGTGAGCCCTGAACCCCATGTGAGTCTGCAATTGTGTGATTGGTAAGGAAGGGTGGAATAACTAGACTCCCCCCCGCCCCACCAAGGAGCCCTCTGGAATGGTTCCACAGTATAATCCTATGTCCTGAAGGAGGGCCATTTCCCAGCACAGTCTGTGGAGAGGATCCACAGCTCAGTGACTCCAAGTAATAAGGATCTTTAGGAAATGTCTCTCCCTCTCATGGTGGCAAGGGACAATAGGAAACACAACTGATACAACTGGGGTGAAAGGTGAGAAGGAGGGTGTCAGGTGGAGGGCACTGCAGTTGGCTGTCCCCCTTCCCTCCAGCTGCAAGGGAAGCTGAGGCTGGAGGATGAGGCTAATTCAGAAACTGTGTAGGATCTTATGGCCCAGGGCATCAGGCTCACTGCTAAACCTGGAAGTGACCAGAGGCAGGTGAGGTTGAAATATGTGGCTAATGGTTTAGAGCCAAGGCAACTAGCATGAATGACTCAAAATCTGCTGAAATTTGGATTTTCCTCTTTGGTTTGTGCAGACTTTGTACTCATCATGAAGTGGTAGAAATATTAGGAAACCAAGAAAGTTTTACCCACTCATTGTTTGCTACTTAACATTGGTATCAAAATAATACCTGATATTAGTCATGCCGGTTTTCACCCTCATTACTCTTAGATCTTTAGCCCAGGACATAATGACTTCAAGGTGAGTGGGGGTAGACAAAAATGGAGAGGATGCCCTTGGCCTTTCAGATCAGTCTCCATAGAATCAGAACACCTGAGCAGATACCATGAACCCACTGGTCATAACTCTTGGACCTTTCAGTATCTGAATCTTGGGGCCCCAGGCCCCTTCCCCCATATCCCCCATATCAGTGGACACCTCTCTGTCTTACTCTGGCCAGGAGCAAGCAGGCCAGAAGTGCAAGGTAATTAACACTCACCACCTTTACCTTCAGTCCTAACAGCAGCCTTTGACTAACGTGTTCTCTTGCCTGTGGGGTAGGATAATTATGCAGCAGGTGCTGTTTCCTTGAGTTTCCCCATGCATATCAGCAGACCATGGCAGCCAAGCTACCACAGAGCTGCCATTCCTTCCCTGTATCACTTTCCTAATTCCCTGATAATTATTTTCCCTTCTCAGCTCAAATTAACTACCTACTGTGAATCCTTGCCTCAGGGTCTGCTTCCAGGAGAATGCAAACTAAGTTGCCTCTTTTCCAGAAAATAGCCTGGGCTGCACAAGGGACTCATTCTGATACTTTTAAAATAATTATTCCCCAGGCAGGTGTTTTGGGATCATGATGAAATTTACTCCCAATTTCCTTTCTGAGCTAATTTTGATAGACACATAGCCATTTCCCGTTAAAACTTCCTTTTACTTTACTTGAGACCCAAAGAAAATTTATCTCCAAATGATGGTAGTGGTTTATGTTTTTTTTTTTTTTGATATTATCTTTACTAAGCAATATGGTTTATACTGCATCTCACTATAACCTCTTGTAAATTTGACACAAGTCTTATTAAACTCATTCTATTCCACTGACTATCTGTGATCTATTCTGATATTTCTTCTCCTCTATTCAGTTATATTTTTCATTAATAAAGGAAAGCCATTACTATGAAGTCGATTTCTCATTTCTATAATAGATGCTATGATCTGAATGTTTGTGTCCATCCCAATTCATAGGTTGAAATCCTAACTTCTAAGGTGATGATGTAAGGAGGTGGGGCCTGTGGGAGGGCTCTGCCCTCATGAATGGGATTAGTGCCCTCATGAAAATAGACTGAAAAATCTCTCTTACCCTCTCCCCTTCTGCCATGAGAGGACACAGAGAAAACAGGCCCTCTCCAGACACCAGATCTGCTGGTGCTTTGATTTTGGACTTTCCAGGCTCCAGAGCTGGAGAAATAAAATTCTGTTGCTTATAAGCTGCCCAGTGTGTGATACTTTTGTTATAGCAGCTCAAACAGACTAAGACAAAAGGTTATTAGCACTCACATTTTGAGAAATACCAGATGAGGATACGTATTTCAAAACAGGCTGATAAAACAGGAGTCTTCATGGGAGAACGTTTTCAGAAGGGATTTGCAAAACTATTATTTTTTGTCCTCATTCATAGTGCTGATAGTTACTTTTGTCATTGGAAACACAACTTATCACCATCCTCTGCTGCTAGAAGAAAGAAAAAAAAAATCTGTTGCAAGCAAGAGAATGTTCAGCCTCCATAGGTGAATTTGTCCAGGAGTCCTCATTCCAGGGAAAAGAACTGGCAACTGGAAGACAGGAGGATCCTGAAGGTTGGGAACGGCACCCCTGGGTTTGCACTTGCTGTGAAGAAGAATTGACAAATTGAATTGATTGACTTGAAGGGTGGCTGCATGTTTTAGCCGGCTGGGAAAACGAGGAGCAGGGTGTGCATAAGCTATGTGCCTACTGTCATTTCATGGACGTGTGGTTATCAGTAGTTGGATCTGCAGGTTCCCCAGGGGATTATCCGTATGGAAGACTTAGAGAAAAGATAATGCAGGGAAACACACTAGCTCCAAGGTTATGTCCCACATCTGGCAAGAAACAAGAGTTCAAACCTGTAAGCTATTCAGGAGGAGGACTCTTCTGAAGAGAAAGTAGTATCGTTATACAAGGTGGCCATATAGTTCGTGTGCAATTTAAATAATTGTATTTTCTGTAAATTATTTTATAATCATTTAGCACTAGCAGAGAAATATGAGATAGAGAGAGAGGAGAGAGAGAAAATGTTTTAGGAAACATCTTAGTGGTGGATTGTTAACTTTTGAATTAGTCAGCTAAGGAATTCACATTTCAGGTATCCTAAGCTATCATTTGATAAACCCTAACCAGCTGTTCTATTATGGACAAAAGAATGTTTGCTGGTTACCACAAGGAATGCTAGAAATAAATTTTTATTGATGAAATGAGTGGTGATCAAGATATGTAGATTAAAATAATCTATAGGCAATTCTGCCTTTGTGTAAATAACAGTGAGTGAGAATCTGGAGAGAGTTCCACAGTTACCCCCCTCCCGGGGGCATTCTTGGACCAGGGCTTCATTCAATAGCCAGCTTGACTTCTGATCAAAAGTGTAGCTAAGGCAGCGCCTGTGGCTCAGTGAGTAGGGCGTCAGCCCCATATACCAAGGGTGGCAGGTTCAAACCCGACCCCCGCCAAACTGCAACAACAAAAAAAATAGCCAGGCGTTGTGGCAGGTGCCTGTATTCCCAGCTACTTGGGAGGCTGAGACAAGAGAATTGCCTAAGCCCAGGAGCTGGAGGTTGCTGTGAGCTGTGTGATGCCACGGCACTCTACTGAGGGCGATAAAGTGAGACTGTTTCCACTAAAAAAAAAAAAGTGTAGCTGAATTCTTCACCAGAATACTGAAGGGCCTTT
>CAUYRH010179901.1:0-12441 GCA_963574655.1 Perodicticus potto
CCTCCGCCTCCCAAGTAGCTGGGACCACAGGCGCCCGCCACAACGCCCGGCCATTTTTTGGTTGCAGCCGTCATTGTTGTTTGGCGGGCGGGGCTGGATTCGAACCCGCCAGCTCAGGTGTACGTGGCTGGCGCCTTAGCCGCTAGAGCCACAGGCGCCGAGCCAGTCTGCTCATTTTTAGTGAAACTGAGATCCAGGTAGCTTGTGCCCTGGGCCCCCTCGCCAGAACGCTGTCAGCACCTCTTTGTGTCACCTCTTTGTGTCTCCCCCAGGTGATAGCCTGCTGATGGTGAAGAACCCGCCTCCGGCCCCGCCGCAGCCCCAGCCCCAGCCCCAGCCGCATAGCCTGCCCCCGCTCCCAGCGGCCGAGAACCCGGGCGGCCCCCCGAGCCGGGGGCTGCTGGACGACGGCTTCTCGGCTCTGCCCGGGGAGCGGGCCGGTGCGGCCGAGGCGCCGCCGGGCGGGGAGGGCGGCGCGGGAGGCGGCGGCGGCGGCGACGCGGTAGCGGGCACGGGTGGCGGCTGCGGCAGCTGCTGTCCTGGTGGCCTGCGGCGGAGCCTGCTTCTGCACGGCGCGCGCACCAAGCCTTACTCGTGCCCAGAGTGCGGCAAGAGCTTCGGTGTGCGCAAGAGCCTCATCATCCACCACCGCAGCCACACCAAGGAGCGGCCCTACGAGTGCGCCGAGTGTGAGAAGAGCTTCAACTGCCACTCGGGCCTCATCCGCCATCAGATGACGCACCGCGGCGAGCGGCCCTACAAGTGCTCGGAATGTGAGAAGACCTATAGCCGCAAGGAACACCTGCAGAACCATCAGCGGCTGCACACGGGCGAGCGGCCCTTCCAGTGCGCGCTCTGCGGCAAGAGCTTCATCCGCAAGCAGAACCTGCTCAAGCACCAGCGCATCCACACGGGCGAGCGGCCCTACACGTGCGGCGAGTGCGGCAAGAGCTTCCGCTACAAGGAGTCGCTCAAGGACCACCTGCGTGTGCACAGCGGCGGCCCGGGCATCGGCGCCCCGCGACCACTGCAGCCTCCGCCAGAGCGAGACTAGGGCTGGGCGGGGGGGAGAGAAGGGACTGGGCGCGTGCGGATGGCCAGACCCTCCCGCCCCAGCGTTCTTTCCCGCCCTCTACCTGCTGGAAATCGGGAACAAGAATTGCACTCCGAACGGGGGCCCCGAGGGCTGGGCGGGGTACCCCAGATCTGTCTGGCCTGAATGGACAGCCCAGCTCATCTCATAGGGTGAACCGTAAGACTGGGGAAGGTGTCACAGGGACAGCAAGGCAGCGAGAGTCTTCGGGCACCCCCTCAGACCAGCCAGGGTGCTCTTTGGCCACTAGGGCCACAGATTGTGGTCAGGGGAAATGACCAGGGAGTCTTAGAACCCTTCTGAGATGGAACTAAGGCCCTAAGGTTAGGAGGTACCCTGAAAAAGGAGGCGAAGGTCTAACAGTGAGCTGAGGGGTGAGCTGAGGGATGTGCTAAGGGTCAACATGTTTTTGACAACACTGCCTCGCGTTTGAATGGCGCTTTATACCTTTTAAAAAGTTTTTTCTATCCGTTATCTATTTTTCACCCTTAGCCTTTCCCTCTGAAGATAGGTAGGGTCGAATGTTTGGACTTGGTGACTGAGGAAAGTGAGACACACCCCAAGATCACGCATGAACAGGGGGTGCAGCCGCCCAGGTGCCCGCCCCAGTGCAGGGTCCCCACCACACCCGCTGCCTACCTCCGTGGTGGGAGAGACTGCTCTGGCCTGGCCTCCTGGGCTCTCTCCTCTCCCTTTCCTCCACTTGACCCACCAAAATAAAACAAACAGACAAAACCCCCCAGAAACAACAGGGGGCCAACTCATGGGTCACTGGGAATAGGGGATAAACGGGCTAAAAAACACCCCAGGCTATGCTTCCAGAAGCCTCTTTATAGGTGAGAGCTTCCAGAAGCATCCTGCAAAGCCCCAGTCTGTCCTTCCCACCTCCAGTCCCTCAGTCTGGTGCAGGAGGTCTTTTTCACTGCACAAAATAGTGCCCTGGCCCTCCAGAGGCAGCTGGTGCCCTGGGTCAGACCTCACCTCCATTTATTCCAGTTTCCCCAGGGCAAAGGTAAGGGAGAGGCTTCACTGCAAGAGCAGCCATCCAGAAAGTGAGTCTCTTCCTTGGAGGGCCAGGCAAACAGGTGCTAGAGTCTGAGCCTCAGTCTCTCTGCCCTGGGCCTCCCCATTGGTGCTATCTGTTAACTGACCATGCTCCTGGACATGGACACAGACCCTCCTGTGCTCCGGACCCTGCAGGCGCCCTGGGAAGCGCCCAAAGGACTCCCTTTCATGTTGGTGCATCTGCTCCGTGGCTCTGGGCGACATGTCCTGAGGGGCCACAGTCTCCATTTCAGCATCTTGCATGGCCAAGCACGGGGTGGGGTGGCATGCCCCAGGACCCTGTTTTGTTTGTGTCAAAAATGACGTTTCCTGCTCTTCCTATGGATCCCACTTCTCTCCCAGCCAGGGGAACAGTGGGCAGCCAGCGCCTGGCACCACTTTGTGAGCTCTGCTTCTGCCCTTGCCCTCATTGCGCTGCTCTGCTTTCCTCAGACCCCTTTTTGCCGTGCAAAGGGAATTCTTGAAATTGAATAAAAGGTATCCAGATTGCGGACTGCATGTTCACGAAGCCAGGGGTTCTCCAGCTTAGCTTCCTACAGTAAAAGCCTCAATGAACTGGAATCCAATTAACTGGGATTTTTTTTGTTTCTTCATTCTGCGTTTTGACAGAGGCAAATCTTAAGAAAGCAAGTTGAGCTGAGAAATTAAACAGATAAAGTTCAGTAGAGTTTGTTTTTTTTTTTTTTTTTTTTTGCTTTTTTTGGCCAGGGCTGGGTTTGAACCCGCCACCTCCTGCATATGGGGCCAGCACCCTACTCCTTTGAGCCACAGGCGTCGCCCCTCAGTAGAGTTTTCTTAGAGCAGAAAGTGGCCCTCCAGTTCAGCCAGTGAATGAGAGAGCACAGTATGCTACCTTTCAAAAGCATACACAGAAAATATTTTAATCTAAATCATGAAAAATAAGATAGAATTTTATTTGGCTGTTGGCAGGATGAGGAAGGGGAGAAATCGCTGAGACAGGCATTTAAAACATCTGAACACAAAATCTGATCCCTATTCTACCTTCAAGGCGCTGATTTCCAAGGAAGCTGGTGATAGCCAACACTGAGTCTCTGGTTTTCTGGGTCCTGCACTGGTGGCCCTCATTGCACCATGAGTTGTTCCAACCCTCAGCACAGGTCTCATGGTGAGCTGTACCCCATTACCTCTATACCATGTCTGGTCAGGGCAGGTGCTAGAGGGGTGCAAGTGAGTGGAGTTGGGAGACAGATCCATGTGAAGAGGAAACTGGCAGCCCAAGGCAGTGTGGTTTGCTTGACAACAGAGCTCTATGAGGAGTAGGACTCATGATACCATAAGTAAAAGCTGGAACATGAAGGATGAGTTGGATGGTGTAGGGCAGGGGAAAAATGGAGAGAAACAAAACAGGGAGACTGGTGTGGCCAGAGGCAGTGAAGATGTAGGTGGGATGGTTGGGTGTTGGGGCACAGCCCAGCCATGGAGGTCCTTGAAAACCAGACTGCATAGACAGACTACCACTTAGCCTGGGGTCCACTGTGCTGCAGCCTCTTCAGAATCCTGTAGAAACAGTGCATAGCTCTGAAAGGCCAGAGAGGATGGGATGGAAATCTTAGAAAGGCAGGTTTAAGCCAGACACCACTGGAAAATGAGAGAAACCAGAAGCAAAATTATTTTATGATTGAGGAGTCAGGCACCAGGCTCGGCACCTATGTTCAGCGGTTAGGGCACCGGCCACATGCACTGGGGCTAGTGGGTTCAAACCCAGCCAGGGCTTGCTAAAACAACAATGACAACAATAACAAAAAAATAGCCAGGTGTTGTGGTGGGCACTTGTAGGTCCAGGTACTTGGGAAGCTGAGGCAAGAGAATGGTTTAAGCCCAAGAGGTTGCTGTGAGCTGTGATGCTACTCTACTGAGGGTGACACAATCAGACTGTCAAAAAAAAAAAAAAAAGTCAGGCACCATAGCTGGCTCCCTGAGATCTGGCCCCTGGGTATTGGCTATGAGAGGGGAGAAAGAGGAAAAGGAGGGGACTTTACTCCAGGCCCGAGATTAACCAGTCTGTGCCTATAATTTTACAGTACTGGTCCATGCAATTGCTATTATAAAACATGCAATGGGGCATCCTGTCGGCCTAGGGCTAGATCTTTATTAGAGCATAGTGGAACAGTTTGGGGGAGGCCATGGCTGTCATTCCACACTCTCCCTACTCCCTGCTGACTCCTAGGGAGCCAAGAGGGAGTGATATCGATAAACCAGTCATGCTTGATAGGAGGGGATCTGGGTGACTGGCAGAATCACACCCCCCACCCCACCCTGCCGAGATTTCCATCCCAAAGGTTGAGGATCTCTGTTCAAACCTCTAGATATATCTTAAACCCATATCACCCCTTAGTATAATAATTTCTATAGGTTTCACTATTTCTGTGGTCATAAATGCCTTTGTTTGTCTCCTGTCCAAAATTCAAGGGACACTTTGTACCAGTGATAGAAGCATAAGCCAGTGTTGGTCATCCCGGTGTCCCTACACTTTTCAGCCCTATGGAGTCGATGTCCTTTAGCCATAAAGTGGCTCGAGGCCCTATCCTACAATAGTGCCAGAAGCAGCAGCCCCTGCCCCACTTGTCAAGGATTTGGGACTGAGGACAGTTTCATTTTCCTTTGTCAGCTTGTCCCTCACTTTCCTGCTGTGCATCTTCCTTCACACTGCTAGGCTCCTCTCTGCTCTGAACTAAGCCCCATGGAGGGACTCAGTTCTTTGCTTGATTTCCCCCACAAGGCACTTATGTGTAGTATATACTCTTATACTTTGGAGGTTACAAAAGGGGCTCATCTCGGCCTAGGACAGCAAAAGACCAGAAATTAGACCTAATGTATTAGTTATCCCTGTTCTTAAAAGACCTTTAGCTAAACATAGTGGCTTACTCCTGTAATCCCAACACTTTGGGAAGCTGAGGTGGATCACTTGAGGCCTGGAGTTCAAGACCGACCAGCCTGGGCACTATAGGGAGATCCCCCCCTCCGCCCCTGTCTACACACACACACACACACACACACACACATTAGCTGTGGATAGTGTGAGTACTTGTAGTACCTGCTACTCAGGAGGCTGAGGCAGGAAGATCCCTTGAGCCCAAGAGTTTGAAGTTGCCGTGATTGCGCCACTGCACTCAAGCCACAGGCGACCATGAAAAACCAAAAAACCTTCCCCTCAAACTCCTCAAACAAACAACAAAAACAAGAAAAAAAACCTTTAACCACCTCACCATAGGTACTTTCTTAAAATTTGCCATCTCCCTGGCTGGGTCTCTGCTTCTGAAAGAGCAGCTTTTCTCCCCATTCTGCACCAGAGAGGCTTCCAGATCCTCACTAATCCTGGGGAACAGCTTCCTTTTACCTCTGCATAGCCTTTGCCCTTCCCACCACACCTTCGGGCTTGTTTTTTCCCCCAACTAAAATGGCAGATAAAACTCTGGCTAAACAAAAACTCTGTTCTGACCCTAAGAGGAATTTGGTACCAGTTTTTAATCAATCAATTAATTAATAAAGTTTTGAATGTGTTTTACATAAAATCATTCAAAATTCAAAATGTGTAAAAGGAGATACACTAAAAAATCTCCTTGTCATCTACTCAGTCATCCAGTTCTCGGATGTGGAAGCATTCAGGCTATCAGCTCTGATCTATACGTCTACGAATACACACACTCACACAGCCAGGGACGCCTGGAAAGGATTCAGCATTAAATATGAAAAATAGAGACATCCATGGCTGAATCCTTTCCAGACAGCCACCTATGTTTTACTCTTCTCTCTCCTCACCGCTTTTTTTTTTTTTTTGTAGAAACAGTACAATACTATGTAATACTATGTTCTTCATTTTGCTTTCTTTTTAAGGGATCTGGGAGATTGTGCCCATCAGTCCGTAACTTCTCTTGCAGCTGGAGTAGCGTTCATTGTGTGGATGGACCTTATTTACATTACCAGTTCCCTATTGACTGCCTTCAGTTTTTAAAGAGGCATTTCTTTCTGCACACTACATGTGTGATGACAACACGGATGTTTAGCCTTTCGGCAGAAGTTCTGTCTGGTCTATTGCCGACTGCCCACACTTGCGCCCTGTGCTTAGCCAGGCCTGTCAGCTGACTTCTTGCCCCTGTTTATTCCCCCTTTTGGTCTCAAGGGAAACTGGGTCTGGTCTCTCAGGCCCCAGCTTTGCTTCCACTTGTTCCTGTCCCCCTACTCCACATCACATCCTCTCCTGATTTCTCAGAGCCTTTAGAAGTATCTCTAACTCCAAGGAACTGTGGGGCTGAGAAAGAATCAAAGACAGGGTAGAAGGCACGCTGTACCTTCTGAGACCTTCGATTTGGTTTGGGTGTACTGAGAATTATCATAATCTCATTAGTCAATGTGCTTCTGTTCACAACCACAGAAGCTGACTGGCCGAACAGGGAGAAAGGGGAACTTTCTGGGTGGAACCAGGAATTATTCACAGACTGAAAAGAACAGTTGAAGAACCAGTCGTGAACGCAGAAAAAAATGTGTCTGTTATCTCTGCTGTTTTCTCTCTGTTGGAATGACCCCAACCATTCCTTTAAACCATCTTATTCCAAAAACATGGGAGATAAAACTGTTCCTGATTCATATAGTTTTACTAGGAAGAAAATTAGCCTTTTCTCTCGGCTCAGTCAGAAGAATTCCAGGGAGGAGTTTGGATTGGTCCAGCTCAGCGGACCACAGCAGCTTCATCACTGTGGCCAGGAGGCTAGGATGTTATGATTGGGCTGGCTTGAGTCAGGGGCACACCTTAAAACGTCACCAAGAGCAAGCTGGAGTGGCGTCATGGGATGATAGCAGCACATATTTGAATTACGTGGCTAGAGCCCTTGGAGGAGTATTTCCTGAAGGGAAGGAGGTGTTGTGCCCAGAGAAAGGGAGATATGCTTGGCTGATGAAATTCATGGGTGTCCACCAGACACACATACACAGCAGGGAAGGCTACTGAGCCAAGGTGTGCTCATCCAAGGATTATCTATGACCTGCAAGCCAAGTAGGGCATCTTCTTCAGCTGGTTATCAACATGAGGAAAGGAACACGCATGATGTGGTCCCTGCCAGCTGGGGACTCCCAGGGTAGTAAGGGCAACAGAACAGAAAGAATCTCAGCTGAGCAAAATAAAGCCATGGTTTATAAACTTCCTTGAGTAAAAATGTTTGGGCATGCATATGTGTACATGTATGTGCTGATATGTAGGCTATAAAGCATACACACATAGACTAGCAATGACAAATATGGAACTGGATATTGACCATCTCATTAGCCAAAAGCGTGCCCATAGTTCCCATTGAAATACTGGTAAGTTTATTGATTTAACTTTATTTGTTCTTCATTTTAAATATTGTATTTGTTCCCGTTTTGTTTTTTTACTTCAAAATAAGATATGTGCAGTATGCATAGGAATTTGTTCATAGATTTTTTTTTTTTTTGAGACAGAGCCGCAAGCTGTCACCCTGGATAGAGTGCTACCCTGGATAGAGTGCTGTGACATCACAGCTCACAGCAACCTCCAATTCTTTGGCTTAAGCGAGTCTCTTGCCTCTGCCTCCCAAGTAGCTGGGACTACAGGCATCTGCCACAACGCCTGGCCATTTTTTGGTAGCAGCCATCATTGTTGTCTGGTGGGCCCGGGCTGGATTCGAACCCACCAGCTCAGGTGTACATGGCTGGCGCCTTAGCCTGTTGAGCCACAGGTGCTAAGCCCATAGATTTTTTTTTTTTTAAACTATAGTCCAGCCCGCCAACCCTCTAAGGGACAGTGAACTGGCCCCCTGTTTAAAAAGTTTGAGGACCCCTGGTTTGGAGTATCAGTTTAACAATTTCCCAGGGTGCACCAGACATTTGCTTCAGCCTTGTCCACATGTGCCTCCCCTCAGCTACGTGGGAACCTTCACTGTCAGAGTTTGCTTGGTGAGCACATATGCAGAATAGAGGGAGTGAGCTCTATCTTGGAACTGCTTCATGCCCTCAGAATCCCATGTTGTGATATGTCTCCACAATTACGAAATATTCTTCCTCTTTTTTTTGTACTGAGGAAACATTTATTAAATCAACTAAGTAAAATTAACTGAAAAATTTTAAGCAAATAATAACAAAGTGCTAGGATTATAAGGATCATGTACCTTAAAATAGTTTTTCTTTTCTTTTTTTTTAAATTTGTTTTTTATTCAAATTAATATGAGGGTACAGATTTTTAGGTAGCATTGTTCTCACTTCCAGGGTAAAGTTCCATTTGTAAAAGAATCCCTCACCATGAGCACATTAGGTGAGATCCCACCCCATGCCCTCCCGTCTTCTGCCAACTGTCTTCCTCCCCTCGTCCCACCTCCCTCCACCCCTGTACTAGACTATGTTTGTGTTTTATTGTTCATTTGAGCACGTAATTGTTTATATATTGGTTTTGCATTAGCATGGAGTACATTGGATATTTATTTTTTTATTCTTATAATACTTTACTAAGAAGAATGTATTTCAACTCTATCCAGGTAAATGTAAAAGATGTAAAGTGTCCATATTTTTAATGGCTGAATAGTATTCCATGGTGTACATATACCACAGTTTGTTCATCCAGACATGGTTTGATGGGCAGGTAGGTTGGTTCCGTGACTCGGCAATTATGAATTGAGCCACAATAAACATTGTGGTGCAAATGTCTTTGTGGTAAAGTGATTTTTGTTCTCCTGGGTAGATACCTAGTAATGGGATTTCAAGATCAAATGAAAGGTCTACTTTTAGATCTCTGAGGATTCTCCATACTTCTCTCTAAAAAGGCTGTATTAGTTTGCAGTCCCACCAGCAGTGTAGAAGTGTTCCTTTCTCTCTACATCCACACCAACATCTGGTGTTTTGTGACTTTGTGATGTAGCTAATCTTGCTGGGGTTAAGTGATATCTTAGAGTGCTTTTGATTTGCATTTTTCTGATGATTAAAAACAATAAACATTTTTTCATGTGTTTGTTGGCCACTTGTTTGTCATCCTCAGAGAAGTTTCTGTTCAAATCTCTTACTTATAGAGGGGGTTGTTTGCACTTTTCTTTCTTTCTTCTTCTTCTTTTTTTTTTTTTAAGGCAGAGTTTCACTTTGTCACCCTCGGTAGAGTGCCGTGGCATCACAGCTCATAGCAACCTCCAGCTCTTGGTCTTAGGTGATTCTCTTGCTTCAGCCTCCCGCCCACCACAACATCTGGCTGTTTTTTTGTTGCAGTTTAGCCGGGGCTGGGTTTGAACCCTCCACCCTGGGTATATGGGGCCAGCGCCCTACTCATTGAGCCACAGGCACTGTCCTGTTTGCACTTTTCTTATGGTTTAATTTGAGTTCTCTGTAGATTCTATTTATCATGCTTTTGTCAGATTCATAACATGCAAAGATCTTCTCCCATTTAATAAAGGCTGTTTGTTTTGTTTATGGCACTCTTAGCTGTGCAAAAGCTTTTTAGCTGATCAAATCTCAAGTTATTTATTTTTCGTGTTGCTGCAATTGCTAGCGGGGGGCGGGGGTGTCTTACCCAAATATCTTCAAGTGTTTTCCCCACACTCTCTTCTAGAAGTTTTATTGTTTCGTATCTTAAATTTAAATCTTTTATCCAACGAAAATCAATTTTTGTCAGTGGTGAGAGGTGTGGGTCCAGTTTCAATTTTCTACATGGGGATAACCAGTTCTCCCAGCACCATTTGTGAAATAAAGATCCTTTCCTCAGTGCATACTTTTGTTCGGCTTGTCAAAGATTAAATGATGATATGTGGCTGGGTTCATCTCTAGATTCTCTATCCTATTCCATAGATCTACATTTCTATTTTTGTGCCAGTACCATGCTGTTTTGATCACTATGCCTTGTAGTATAACCTGAAATCTGGCAATGTGATGTCTCCAGATTTGTTTTTATTGCTAAGAACTGTATTTGCTATTCAGGTTTTTATCTGGTTCCATATAAATTGAAATACTATTTTTTAAAGTTCTTTAAAGTATGACATTGGTGCTTTGATGGGATTGCATTAAATCTATAGATTATTTTGGGTAGTGTGTATATTTTAACAATGTTGCTTCTTCCCAGCCATGAGCATGGTATATTCTTGCATTTGTTGACATCTTCTGCTGTTTCCTTTCTCAAAGTTTCATAATTCTCTTTCTCTTTTTTTTTTTTGAGACAGAGCCTCAAACTGTCACACTGGGTAGTAGAGTGCCTTGGTATTACAGCTCACAGCAACCTCCAATTCCTGAGCCCAAGCGATTCTCTTGCCTCAGCCTCCCAAATAGCTGGGACTAAAGGCGCCTGCCGCAATGCCCGGCCATTTTTTGGTTGTAGTTGTCATTGCTGTTTGGCAGGCAGGCGTGGGCTGGATTTGAACCCGCCAGCTCTCATGTATGTGTCTGGTGCCTTAGCTACTTGAGGTGTAAGTGCCAAGCCCATAATTCTCTTAAGATCTTTCATGTCTTTTGTTACATATAGTCCCAGGTAATTCATCTTCTTTTGTAGTATTGTAAAAGGAATGGAGTCTTTGTTTTTTTGTTTTGTTTTTCAAGCTGTCACCCTGAGTAGAGTGTCATGGCATCACAGCTCACAGCAACCTCCAACTCCTGGGCTCAAGCGATTCTCCTGCCTCCGCCTCCCAAGTAGCTGGGACTACAGGCACCTGCCACAATGCCCGGTTATGTTTTGGTTGCAGCTGTCATTGTTGTTTGGCAGGCCCAGGCTGGATTCGAACCCGCCAGCTCAGGTGTATGTGGCTGGCGCCTTAGCCGCTTGAGCCACAGGCGCCAAACCAAGACTCTAGCTTTTAGACTGGGGTTTCTAATAAAATTCCTCACAACCTAAACAGAAGCAGTAAAGCAGGCAAGGCATTAGTTGAAATCATGCGGTCAGCACACTCACCACTCACAGTGCCTTCCTACTGCCCAAAGAGAGTCCCCCCCAAGCCCTGCAATGCAGGGGAGCCCTAAACCTAACTAACCTCAGCTACTGAAAACAAACCAAAAAACCATACAGTAAATAAATTTGTACTAGAATGTGACTGGCTGTCTTCCATTGCAGTAGGAGCCTGTAATTGAGGGGGAGAGTGAGCATGTATTGCTATCTCAGGGATAGCTGCAGGCAGATTGTTCCTTCCCCTCTCACTCCCATGAGGTTTAATTTTTTTAATAACTTGCTTCAGCTGAAGCTTTCACAAGCTTTCTACTCCCTAATGTACCCAGATTTTAGAAAAATCAAATTAGGACACAAACCTGCCGACGTGTTAAATACGAGTCACATACCCTGACCTCTTCTATGAAACTCCTAGATCCTGTTTAAGCTGTTGGCTTCTGTGTCCTCTAATTCCACAGGGCTACTTTGTGTGATGTCAGAAAAGGGAAAAAAAAAAAAAAGAAATCAAATATTTGCAACAGAATATTTGAATCAGAAATTTAAAGAGAGTCTTGTCTCTACCACTCGTGGCAAGCTTACTTATCTAGACCAGAGATCCTCAAACTTCACAGGAGAGTCCCGGGAAAGTGAGGAGCTTTTGTGAATCGTAGTCCTCACTCCCACTCCAGGAGGCTGATGGTGGTCAGGCCTAGGCTTTGAGATTCTTTTCCAAGCTAGGATGCCGGTCATTTCAATGAAGGTCATTTCTGGATTTTTCACGTTGTTCCTTTAAATCAGTGTTTCTCACAGAGACGTGTCCCTGGAATACCCCATGCCCACCTCTGCCATCGTTCTACTAAGCTCCCCAGAGGTTTCCAAGCAGATCAGAGAATGCTACATTTTGCCCGTCAAAGGTGAATGAACAGCTGAAAAATCTAATGCTTCACAAGAATCAAATACCTCAAGGATTAAAAGCCCACAAATGAACCAGTTTGTTCACTTTTAATCTATTGCATGAAAATTATTTTTTATTTTTTTTTTGAAAAGTAATTTTATTTCAGGTTAATATGAGGGACAAACAACCAGGTCAACATATTTGATTTTGTTACGTACAGTTCCTCTTGTGGTTATGTCCCACACACAAAAGGTGTGCCAAACACCCCCAGAAAATGATTTTTTTTAATAATTTTATTAAATCATAATTGTGTACATTGGTGCAATCATAGGGCAGAATGTGCTTTGTATACAATCAGAAACATTTTGATTGTACTGTGACATAGCCCTTATAGCATTTTCTTAATCACTATATAAAGACATTGATACTCTACATTTAATAAGTTTCACCAGTACCCTACTAAGATGCACCATAGGTGTGATCCCACCAATTGCCCTCCCTCCACCCATCCTCCCCCTCCCCTCCCCTCCC
>CAUYRH010179902.1:0-11559 GCA_963574655.1 Perodicticus potto
CCCATTTGATGAGCCAGAAACTTTTTTAACTATAAAGGATTCTCCTCTCCAGTCTACAAAAAGAAAAAATGTAAGACCTGTGGACATGAGCAAGTATCTCTATGCTGATAGTTCTAAAACTGAAGAAGAAGAGTTGGATGAGTAAGTACATTTCATTTTGCTATCACCATAGGTCAGTCTCTTTTTTAACTAAAGTTGAGATTCTTCTGCACTATACTTTTTTTTTTGTTGTTGAGACAAAGTCTCACCATGTCACCATAGGTAGAGTGCCGTGGTGTCACAGCTCACATCAACCTCAAGCTCCTGGGCTTGAGTGATTTTCCTGCCTCAGCCTCCCAAGTAGCTGGGACTACAGGCACCCACCACAATGCCCGGGTATTTTTTTTGTTGCGGTTGTCATTGTTGTTCAGCTGGCCTGGGCCGGGTTTGAACCTTCCAACCTTGGTGCATGTGGCTGGTGCCATAACCACTGTGCTATGGGCACCGAGCCTGCACTATACTTTTCAATGTGTAAAAAGGTTAATGTACAGTTTATAAGTTGGTATCTAACTCATCCTGAATTTTATAGTCTTAAGCTCTATTTTCCCACCCCCTCACAGGTGGATGAGTGTGCACCCTGGACTACCAAATGAGGGAGATATAGTCCTAGAATCTCTAGTTGAAATTCCAATTGTGTCTTCTTACAGAAACCACGTTATAAATGGTATTTCAGTGTTTTTAGTCGACCTCTGTAGGTATCACATTTTAGTTATGTTATAGGTCTATTGGGGGAACCAAGTAATCATTTATGATACTGATTTGATGAGAAGATCTGTTCCAATGCCAAACAATGATATCATAACATTTCTAAAGTAGGATTATTACAAACTCAACATATATAAATATGGTGGGATTAGGGCTACCATTTTGCTCAGATCTCAGGTGAGAATAAAAAGGGGATGTGTTTATGTTGTAATCTGGAGTTATACAGCGCACATGGCTATAAACCATGGACCTAAATGTGTTTAAAAGGCAACAACACACTTGGTATGATGGCTCATGTCTATAATCCTAGCACTCTGAGAGGCTGAAGCAGGAGGATTGTTGTGACCAGGAGTTCAAGACCAATCTGAACAAGAGGGAGACCCTATCTCTGCAATAAAATAGAAAAATTATTCAGGCATGGTGGTTCATGCTTTTTAGTCACAACTACTTGGGGGGATTAAGCAAGAGAATGGCTTAAGCACAGGAGTTTGAGGTTACGGTGAGCTCTGATGACCCCATTGCACTCTAGCCGGGGTGACAGAGCCAAAATCTGTCTCTAAAAAATAAATAAAAACAAATGGAAAGTAACAACAGCTCTAGCTGCCATCTTGTGTCCCTGTGTAGTGTGTACCTAAACTTAACAGGTCTACCCAAGACCCCCTAAGCACCAACCCTAGTCCCCCATGCAGCCTCCTTTACAGTCTTACAAAGTGAAAGAAACTATCACGAACCAGGAGAAACTCACCACACTGCAGGCACAAGTATGCATTGGTGGGAAAGGAATTGCTCACAGAAAGAAAGTGGTTTATAGAACAGCTACAGAAGGTGATCAAAAACTTCAGTTCTCTTTAAAGAAGTTCAGAGTAAACGATATCTCTGATATTGAAGAGGTGAATATGTTTACAAACCAAGGAACAGTGATCCACTTTAACAACCCTAAAGTTGAGGCATCTCTGGCAGCTAACACTTTGACCATTACAGGCCATGCCAAGACAAAGCAGTTGACAGAAATGCTACCCAGCATCTTAAACCAACTTGGTGTAGACAGCCTGACTAGCTTGAGGAGACTGGCTGACACTGTGCCTGAACAATCTGTGGATTGAAAGCACTACTTGCTACTGGAGAAGATGATGGTGATGAAGTTCCAGATCTTATGGAGAATTTTGATGAGGCTTCCAAGAATGAGGCAAATTGAATTGAGTCAACTTCTGAAGATGAAACTTGAAGAAGTTACTGGGAGCTGCTATTTTATATTATGACTACTTTAAAAAATTGTTTTGTTTATGGATCTAATAAAATCTAGATCTCTAATATTTTTAAGCCCAAGTCCTTGGACATTGTGGCTCTTTTCAGTTTTTGCTTATACATAATTCATTCTTTGCAGCTAATGAAGCTGAAGAAGCCTGGGAATAAAGTTTGAGAGAAAGGTTGATAAAGTTCTTTGATTAATTAAAAAAAAAAAAAAAAAAAAAAGAACAACAAAGCTTCAACTTCCAACTATGATGGAGTAAGGCTGGATTTAGACTCTTGGCTTAAATAACTGAATAACAAAATACAGTGGTTTTCAGAAGTTGAATATAAACACCATGGGACAGTGAGAACAGAAACAAAAATGAGCCCCACAATTTTCCAACTTTACTTATGGGAGAGAGTTTCTTAGTGCATTTCAGGGAAAAAAAAACTCAAACAGTCCCCACTTATCTCCCTGAATTGAGGAGACAGAGTTTGGACATTGGGTGTACTGAGGTGGCTAAAATTTGTGGACAGAGTACCAGAGAGGAGAGAGCTACTCAAGGAGTGAGTTTCATAGATCTGTAAAAAGTTGCTCTGAGTCTTTCACTGGTTATTTTTTTTTTGTGACAGAGCCTCAAGCTGTCACCCTGGATAGAGTGCCGTGGCATCACGGCTCACAGCAACCTCCAGTTCCTGGGCTCAAGCGAGTCTCCTGCCTCCGCCTCCCAAGTAGCTAGGACTACAGGTGCCCGCCACAACGCCTGGCTGTTTTTTTTTTTTTTTTGGTTGCAGCCGTCATTGTTGTTTGGCAGCCCGGGCTGGATTCGAATCCGCCAGCTCAGGTGTACGTGGCTGGCACCTTAGCCCGTTGAGCCACAGGCGCCGAGCCTCTTTCACTGGTTATTGATCAGAGCATGTGTGCAAGGAAATCATCGAGGACAGAGAAGCAAACAAAACAATTGCTCGAGTTTGCTCAGGAACAAGAATAGTTTGTGTTCCTACCAATCAGAGAAGACTTTGTAACACATAGAACATTAAGAAAAGTCCCCAGAAGTGTTGCCTCAATAGTGGAGCTCAATTAGCCCTAGACTAAAGGTTGTTATGAGCCTGCCTAGTACCTTAATTTTTAAGTAACTTAACTGCATTCTTCATGAAGCCCAAAAAATGGCCATAGAAATACCAAATAATCCAGCACCCAAAACATAAAATTCACACTTGACAGCCAATAAAAATTTATCATGCATGGAAAGAAGCAAGATAATCTGACCCATGAGAAGGAAACATAAGCATTAGATGTGGATGTAGAAATGGGACAGACAATAAAATCAGTAGACAAACATGGTAAAATAACTTTTATAAATATAATAGAACCTCTGTGGTTGACCTGATTTTCATAGACTGATATGTACATGTCAGTGTAGAAGGCCTAGTTCTTTATGTTGACCACTGTATACGTTGACTAGTTTTTTACAGTTCTTTGGACAATTTACAGAGAGAGGTTCTACTATATATTCTAGATATTCAGGAAAGTAGAATAAAAACATAAGCATGCATGATACTTTAAAAATCCAAATTGAATTTATAGGAATAAGAAATACAAAATCTAAGGTGAAAAATACACTAGATGGTATTAAGCTCCATATTAGATACTATAGAAGGAAATATTACTGAACTTAAAGACATAGTAATAGTAACTGTTCAGAATGGGGGAGGGAACTATGCAGATTGAAACGGGGAAGGCTGGCATGGTGGCTCATGCCTGTAATCCTAGCATTCTGGGAGGTTGAGGTAGGTGGATTGCTTGAGCTTAGGAGTTCAAGACTAACCTGAGAAAGAGCAAAATCCCATCTGTACTGAAAATTCTAAAATTAGCTGGGGGTTGTGGTACACACCTGTAGTCCTAGCTGCTTGGAAGGCAGAGACAGAAGGATCTGGTGAGTCCAGGAGTGAAGTTGCTGTGAGCTAGGCTAAGGCCAGTATACTCTTATCTGGGCAACAGAGTACGATTTTGGAGAGAGAAAGGGGAAGAAAACGAACAGAGGATCAGTGACCTGTGGAATAATTTCAAGTGGCCTAACATGTAATTGGAGTTGCAGAAGGAATGAAGAGAAAGTAAAGGTGGCTGAAAAAATATTTAAAGAAATAATGGCCAATTGTTTTAAAAATTAAAAATGTATATAGACTTACATGTTCAAGAAGCTAATAAACCCCAAGCACCAAAAACAAGCAAATCATAGCAAGGCTTGTAAACAAAAACAACAAAGACAGAAAATACCAAGTGGTAGTTTTAATGTACTAAAAGAAAACAACACCGAAAACCTGTCAGCACAAATTTCTATTAACAGCCAAAAAAAAAAAAAGGCAAAATAATGGGATTTTTCAGACATCCAAAAGCTGAAAGAATTCCTTACTATCAGATTTGCTCTGGGAAAGAATGTTTAAAAAGAAATACTTCAGGCAGGAAGAAAATGACACTATTTGGAAATTTGTATCTACACAAAGGAACAACAAGCATAGAAAATGGCAAATATATTTGTAGATATAAAATACTCATCTTATTTTCAAAAATCTCTTTAAAAGATCATTGGTTAAACCTTTAATAGTGTATTCTGGGTTACATAACATATATTGTAGAAATAAAATGTATGATACTGATAGTATAAAGGCTAAGAGTGGAGAAATGGAAGTATACTGTTTAAGCTCCTGATACATAATATTACTTGAAGGTAGACTGCTTTTTTCAGAGATGTTATAATTGTCTATGTAGAAAATTGTAAGGAATCTTCAAAAAAGCCACTAAAACTAAAAAGTATATTTAACAAGGTTATAGAATACAAGATCAGCATGCAAATTCAATTGTATTTCTTCATAGTAACAATGAACAGTGAAGAATGGACATTTTAAAAATATTTGAGGTTGCAGTGAGCTATGATGATACCATTGTACTCTTGCCAGGGCAACAGAATGAGACCCTATCAAAAAAAAAAGGAGGAAAAATGTGGAGCCACTGGAATTCTGTAGAACTCTTAAGAGTTTTAAGTGGTACAGCCAACTTAGAAAACAGCTTGGCAGTTTCTCAAATAGCTAAACATACACCTATCAGTTGACCTAGGCATTCTATTCCTAGGTATTCACCCAAGAAAAACAAAACATACATTCTACTAAAAGACTTCTATTAATACACAAATATTTTAACCTAATATTTTGTTATATGAAAAACATGAAAACAACCCAAACATCCATCAACAGGCAAATGGATAACCAAATTGGGGTATATCTATATAATGGAATACTACTCAGTGATAAAGAAGAACAAACTATTGATGTGTGTAACTACATAGATGAACCTAGAAATCAGTACAGAGAGTGAAAGAAGCCAGACCAGAAGGAAGTACATACTGTATGATACCATTTATTTGAAACTCTAGAAAATGCAAATAATCTATAATAATGAGAAAAAGGATCAGCCTTCTGCATTCTCCAAAGGAGGGGTTCATACCTCTGGATGTTTTGTTCTGGATTCCTGACATAATTTAAAGGGAAACTTCCACAGTGTCTAATGCCCTTGATGTTCTACCAATGAAGGAGTAGGATGTCCTCAACTTCCTTACAGAAGGAGCCCACTTAGGTGGCACCACCCTTGACTTCCAAAATGGAACAATACATCTCCAAAAGGAAAGGTGATGGCAACAATATCGTAAATCATGAGAGAAGCTTTTGTTGAAAGCTGTGCCATTGTTGCCATGGAAAATTCTGCTGATGTCAGTATCATATCCTCCGGGAATACTGGCCAGCAGGCTGTTGATGAAGTTTGCTACTGCTGCAGGAGCCACTCCTATGGCTCATCACTTCCCTCCTGGAAGCATCACTAACCAGATCAGGGAAGCCTTTTGGGAGCCAGGTCTTCTATTGGTTACTGATCCTGGGGCTGACCTCTAGCCTCTCATAGAGGTATCTTAAGTTATCCTGGCTACCATTGCTGTGTGTAACACAGATTCTCCTCTCTGTTATGTGGACATTGCTATACTATGCAACAGAGCTCCCTTAGCAGATCTGATACGGTGCGTACTGGCCTGGGAAGTTCTGCTCATGTGTGGCACCATCTTTCTTGAACACACATAGGCGGTCATGCCTGAATTCTACTTCTATAGAGACCTGAAGTGACTGAAAAAGAAAATCAGACTACTGCTGAAAAAGCTGTAACCAAGGAAGAGTTTCAGGGTGAATGGACTCTCCCAGCTTTGGAGTTCGCTACTAACTCAACTGAGGTTGCAGACTGGTCTGAAAGCCTATATGTGTCCGTGCTGTCTGCCTTTTCAGCAGTTCCCTACTGAAGACTGCAGGTCTCAGTCTACTTGGAAGACTGGTCTGCAGTTCCCACTGCCCTGGCCACTGAATGGGTAGGAACAACCACTGAGTGGTCTTCAGCTTTTCTTCCACTGGCTCTTAAGGAAGATAGACATAAGGTTGATAAAAAAGAAACATCAGTTTCTTTAAAAAAATAAAATAAAAAGAGAAAACAGATCAGAAGTTGTCTAAAATCAGAGCTAGAGGGCAGAGAAAGGGGATAATAGAAATGTTATTTTGATTGTGGTGTTGGTTTCACACTTGTATGCAAATGTAAAAAATAAGTCATCAAATTGGCCTTTTAAGTAGGGGTCATTTAATATGTATCAATTATACCTAAACAAAGCTGTTTTTTAAAAAATAGCATTCTTTAACAGAACTACTATGTCATGTGAGTGGTTTCTTGGATTCTGAGGCCTTTAGGTTTCTGTGATATAAATTCAGTAATCGGTGTGAGACAGGAGAGATCTAAAAAATATATAGTAATAAATAATATACTTATATTGTAAATATTTACAGTTTGGCCGAGGCCGGGTTTGAACCCGCCACCTTTGGTATATGGGGCCGGCGCCCTACTCAATGAGCCACAGGCGCTGCTCTTGTAAATATAATTAATAATAATTATATGTTTACTTGCAATGTGTCTGAGTCTTTGCTTTCCTTGAAAATACATGAACTTTTAGTGTATTAACATGTAGACCTTGCAAAAAGTAGTTATTCCCTTAAAAATGTAGTTAAGTAGGAAAATCTTAAAAATATGGAATATGTGGGTTGAAAGGGTAATAATAAAAAAGGCCCCTTTGTTGCATGAAAGTTAAGAATCGTTGCTTTGTGTGAAAAGAGAAATGTTATCTGTCTACTGCTCAGCTCTTATTTTGAGGGCTGTTTACTTCTTGGGGCTGCATTTTATATTGTTAACAGAGTAGAGCAACAAAGTCATTAAAGTGTCCAGAAACCACATCAAATGAAAACAATTGAGGGCCTAGGGACTGACTTATAAAAGAAATGATTTAAGAGAACTTGAATAACCAATTTCAAATATTAATATTTTGAGACTTTTGTTTACATGAGCAAGTGAGTTAACTGGTTCTATATTGCTTTAGAATTTCACTTCTTAACCTTTCCCCATATTTCAACATGTGCTATATGCTTCTTGAGTATTGCTAGGTTTTGATAAAACCTTAAACAATTCTAACCTACATAAGTACTTAGAATTACATCATCATAATTATCTGATTCCAAACCCAGGTTGAGATCTCAATACTAATTATTAACTATACAGGAGTTGAAAAGTTGGCCCAACTTGCTAAAGTTATTATATTTGTTTTCTTTGGAATAGCTAATGTGTGATGAAAATAAAATTTCTCATGGGTGGTGTAGGTGCTGAGTAATGGCCACACGCCTAGAATATTTGAATGTAAATGTAAACTTAAGTACTGGATTCAGTCATTTCAATATGCATGCATGTTACACAACACCCCAAAACACACACCTTACTCTCTTATGAATAAATTAGAGAGACAGCTAATGTTTGCTTAAACTTTTAAAATGCCTTGATAAAAACTGAAATCAAAATCACTTGGGTGTTTCCATTCTTTTTCCACATGAAAGTCACAGTCTTTACAAGTTTCCCATAAACAAAGGAGCATTCTAAATTGCTCAATCATCTGAGGTTGCCATAGGGAGCCTATAAAAACTCTAGGTTTTTTTGTGTTATTGGAACATACACACAAGTTGTAAAGATTGCATATCAGGTAATACACAGTCCTAAAGAACTGTTTGCATGTTTGATATTTCTCATCTTTTCTCTCCAAAAATTTATAGTTCCAATATTTGTAGCAGAAATCTTCCACAATTTCTTCTTACTTCAGTAATAATAAACTTATGACCTTTCATCAAGTGAAAAGCCTGTATGACTCATCTTCCATTACCAAACTCTTCCTGTATACACTGACATTAAACTATCACAAAAAAGATATTGAATCCTTTGATGTGTTAAACAACCTTTCTTGCTGCAGTGTATCTATAAGCACCAAGAGAAAGTACACACCCTTTGCTGTTTTTTTAGTACTCATACTATATACTAAGGAACTTTATGGGTTTATCAGTTTTCTTAGGTTTGGAGTGTATAATTTCACTATTCTAGTTTATGTAATAAAAGTGAAAACTGGGCGGCGCCTGTGGCTCATCGAGTAGGGCGCTGGCCCCATATACCGAAGGTGGCGGGTTCAAACCCGGCCTCTGCCAAACGGCAAAACAGGAAAATAGCCAGACGTTGTGGCGGGCGCCTGTAGTCCCACCTACTCGGGAGGCTGAGGCAAGAGAATCACCTAAGCCCAGGAGCTGGAGGTTGCTGTGAGCTGTGTGACGCTATAGCACTCTACCGAGGGAGACAAAGTGAGACTCTGTCTCTACAAAAAAAGGTGAAAACTGAAAAAGTAGTAATATGATTTTCAGAACATTTATGAAGTGATTTTTAAGGCCTAGCATATAATCATTCCTCGTATGGTTATATGTTAGTTTCATAAGGAAACCTTTCATTGAATTTAATTAAGGAAGCTACATGCCCTTTTTTTTTTTTTGGCTAGGGCTGGAATGGAACCCGCCACCTCCGGCATATAGGGCCCGCGCTGTACTCCTTGAGCCACAGGCACCGCCCTACATGCCCGTTTTAATAAATTTGAATTGGTTTTCCAAAGAAACATAGATTTTTAGGTGAGAGAAAAAGGCTATATGTACATTTTGCTATGAGATGCTTCATGTTGTATTGTTTTGCATTATATTTAAGTTAATTCTCTTTCTGACCTACTTTGGTTTTTCTTGTATAATTCATTTTCCTAGATGAATTATTCTCTAAACAATAAATAATAATCATTTAAAATTATTCTATCCAGTTTTCCACTTTTAATATAATTGATGAATTTTAAACTCACAATAACTTAATAATATAGCTAATCTGATAACTCAAGTACACAGTACAGGGATAAAAATAATTCTTATTTATTCAGATTGATATATGATATAAAAAGTCCTAAAATAGATTGTTCAAATCATGTGGAATGTGAAATTGTGGAATGTGGAAACAGAATGTGGAAATTGTACTAATTCCTTAACTTCTCCTTACTTATAAGTATTTATATTTAAAATGTGCCAACCATGGTAGCTCACCCCTCTAACTCCAGCACATTGGGAGGCTGAAGCAGGAAGATCACTTGAAGCCAAGAGTTAAGAACAGCCTGAGTAACATAGCAAGAACTCATTTCTACAAAAAATAAAAAAACTTAGCTTAGAGGGCATCTCTGTACCCTTATTTGGAAAAAAAAAAATGTAGAATGTATTAATTAGCAAGTATATAGTGCCATTGTAGAAAAGGGAATGTGTTCACACAAGACTATCTACTATACAGTGTATACAAGCACTATTCTTGTTCATACCTTTTGCTATGGCACTTTTTAAAAATTAAGATATACTTCACATAACATAAAATTATACACTTTAGCACAGTGGCTCATGTCTGTAATCCCAACACTCTGGGAGGCCAAGGCAAGAAGATTGCTTGAGCTCAGCAGTTCAAGACCAGCCTGAGCAAGAGCAAGACACTGTCTCTGCTAAAAATTAAAAAAATTAGCTGGTCATTGTGGTGGGTGCCTGTAGTTCCAGCTACTGGGGAGGCTGAGGCAGGAGGATCACTTGAACCCAGGAGCTGAGGTTGCTGTGAGTTAGGCTGATACTACAACACTCTAGCCTAGATGACAGAGTGAGACCCTATCTTAAAAAAAGGTACACGGTAGTGGTTTTTAGTATGTTCACTATGTTGTATTAATATCACCGTTATCTAGTACCAGAACGTTACAACAATAAAACCTATTCCTATTAGCGGTTTGTCTCAATTACTCCCTGCCTCCACTTTCTACCTACCACTAATCTTCTTAATGTTTCTGTGGATTTGGCTATTCTGGGCATTTCTTATTAATGGAAACATTTTCTGTTTATTTTTGAAGAGTAGGAAATTCACTTTAAATTGGGCATATGTGATCTAGAAAGGGAAGGATCATTCAAAACACTTTTAAAAAGCCAAGTATAACGAGGCATACCTGTAATCCCAGCTACTCAGGAAGCTGTGATGGGAGGATCACTTGAGGACAGGAGTTCAGAACCAGCCTAGAAAATATATCAAGACCCCCATTTCTAAAAAGAATTTTTAAAAAAAAATAATTAGCTGAGCATGAGGCTGCAGTGATCTATGATTACATCATTGCACTCTAGCTTGGACAACAGAGCAAGACTCTGTCTTGGGGGAGGAAAAAATCCTTAGAAGCAGAGGCTCCTTGTCCTTATTCTGATTTTTTTTTTTTTTTTTTTTTAGATAGAGACTAAATCTGTCACCCTGGATAGAGTGCTGTGGCATCATAGCTTATAGCAACCTCCAATTCCTGGGCTCAAGCAAGTATCTTGCCTCTGCCTCCCAAGTAGCTGGGACTACAGGCGCCTGCCACAATGCCCGGCCATTTTTTTGGTTGCAGCCAGCATTGTTGTTTGGCGGGCCTGGGGTGGATTCGAACCTGCCAGCTCAGGTATACGTGGCTGGTGTCTTAGCCCGTTGAGCCACAGGCGCCGAGCCCTTATTCTGATTTTGTACCTAACTAGTTAGTAGAGGTGCTTAGCAAACTGGTTTCTCAGAAATGAATTATAGGTATGTGGAGATTCTGATTTTTTTTCTTTATTTTTTTTTAAATTTTTACATATACGTGTGTTAATTAGGTTTCCACTTTTTGCCTTCACAGAATTTAAAAGGGCTAAAATTTACTAACAATAACAATGTTTAAGATAAGGACTAGAAACAAAAACCACATAAAGAATGAACAAAGATAAATACATTCAAAAGAAAACAGACATTTACTGCATCGAAATATTAAGCAATATTAGTAATAATAATGCCAAGAAAGTAACATTCACATTGTCAAATAAGACATTATAGAGTGCTTTGACTCTGAGGCTCAGTAAAAGTCATCAGTTAACTTATTTTTTTTTCCAAAGTCTCAAAAAAAGACAACTAATATTATATAAATAAAAGTAAAGGAGAGTTTCAAAAAACAGATCATGCCAAAACTTATAAACAATAGAAAAAGAAGAAATATTTCAAAACCATTCTACTTGATCTGGATACACCTGATATTGAAATTGGAGAAAATAATATTGTTATAAAGGGAAATTACAAACAGATTTCACTTATAA
>CAUYRH010179904.1:0-14029 GCA_963574655.1 Perodicticus potto
AACCAACAATCACAAAAAGAAATCAAGAAGCATTCATAGACCTGCCATTTGACCCTATAATTCCTTTACTTGGTATATACCCTGAAGACCAAAAATCACATTATAACAAAGACATCTGTACCAGAATGTTCATTGCAGCCCAATTCATAATTGCTAAGTCATGGAAGAAGCCCAAGTGCCCATCGACCCACAAATGGATTAATAAATTGTGGTATATGTATACCATGGAATGCTATGCAGCCTTAAAGAAAGATGGAGACTTTACCTCTTTCATGTTTACATGGATGGAGCTGGAACATATTCTTCTTAGCAAAGTATCTCAAGAATGGAAGAAAAGGTATCCAATGTACTCAGCCCTACTACGAAGCTAACTTATAGTTTTCATATGAAGGCTATAACCCAATTATAGCATAAGAATATGGGGAAAGTGGTGAGGGAGGGGAAAGGAGGGTAAATGGTGGGGCCACACCTATGGTGCATCTTAGATGGATTCAGACAAAACTTACTAAATGCAGAATACAAATGGCTTCATACAATAACTAAGAAAATGACATGATGGCTATGTCAAACAGTTTGATGAAAATGTTTAAGATTGTATATAAAACCAGCACATTGTACCCCTTGATTGCACTAATGTACTCATCTTTGATTCAACAATAAAAAAAAAAAGAAGCATTCCCATTACAGTCACTAGGAATAAAGTTAACCAAAGGAGTGAAAGATCTCTACAAGGAAAAATATAAAAAAAAATTATGAAAGAAATTGTAGATGGTACAAAAATAATAAAAACACATCCCATGGTCCTGGTTTGAAAAAATTAATGTTTTAAAAATGTTAATTTTACCAGAAGCACCTGCTAATTTAAGGCAATCACTATTCAAATACCAATAGCATTCTTTACAGAACCACAAAAGTTTCTGTATAGCCAAAATGATCATGAGCAAAAAAGAACAAAGCTAAAGGAATCGTATTACCTGACTTCAAAATAAACTACAAAGCTATAACAATCCAAACAGCATGATACTGGCATAAAAATTTATACATAGACCAATATGAAAGAATAATTAATCTAGAAATAAATCCACAGTTTTACAAATAAATTTTTGACAAAGGTGACAAAAATATACATTGGAGAAAAAACAGTTTCTTCAAAAAATATTCTGGGAAAACCAGATGGTCATAAGCAGAAGAAATAAGCTAGACCCTTTCTTCTCATCACATGCAAAAACTAAATCAAAATAGATTAAAGGTTTAGGCATAAGACCTGAAAAAATGAAAGTACTGCATTAAAACGTTGATGAAATGCTTCAGAATATTCATCTGGCCAGAATTCATGGCTAAAATATAGATGACACAGGCAAAAATAGACAAATACGATTATATGAAGCCACAAAAGCTTGTACACAGCAATGGAAACAATTTTTAAAAGTGAAGAGACAACGTACAGAATAGGAGAAATTTGCAAATTATTCATCTGACAAAGAATTAATTACCAGGATATATAAGGAACCCCAAAAGCTGAATAACAAATCATCATCATCATTTGTTTTAAAAATGGGTAAAATCTCTGAATTTAAATTTCTCAGAAGAAGACATAAAAAAAACCAACAGGTACATTTAAAAAATGCTCTTTGTCTCTAATCAACAGGAAAATCAAAATCAAAATCACATTAAATATTATCTCATCTCACCCCAGTTAAAATGATTTTTACAAAAAAGACAATAAATAACAGATGCTGGTGAGGATGCAGAGAAGGAGAAATGCTTGTATGCTGTTGGTGGGAATGTAAATTAATGCAGCTACTATAAAAAATATGAAGTTTTCACATAAAAAAATAGGACTACCATATAATTCAGCAATCCGATTTTTAGTTATATATCCAAAAGAAAGGAAATCAGTATATCAAAGGGATAGCTGGCCCCTCTTGTTCATTACAGCACTACTCACAATAACCAAGATACGTTATTAACCTGAGTGTCCAATAATGAGTGAAAGGAGATAGGTAAAGAAAACAAAATAGCACAATGGAATATTATTCATCTATAAAAGAAAATGAAATCCTGTCATTTGCAGCAAGAGGAGTGAAACTGGAGGTCATTAAATTAAGTGAATAAGCATAAGGAAGATAAATACCACATGCTCACGTGTTCTCATTCATATGTACAAGCTGAAATAGTAGATCTCATGGAGCTATAGAGTTGATTGGTGGTTACCAGAGGCTGGAAGGGCAGTGGGGAGAGGTAGTTGAAGAGAGGTCGGCTAATATGTACAAAAACACAGTTAAATGGAAGGAACAAGATCTAATGTTCAATAGGATAATAGATGATTGTAGTTACTAATAATGAATTGCATAGTACAGAATAGCTGTAAGAATTGGAATGTTCCCCCCCAAAAAAATAAGCATGCTTCTGGTGACATATATCCCAGTTACCCTAATTTGATCATTACATACCATATGTGTACTTAAAAATACACATGTACTCCCACAAAATAAATACAACTATTATTTATCGAAAATAGTAATTAAAACACACCAGGTGTAGTAGCTCATGCCTATAATCCTAGCACTCTGGGAGGTCTAGGCAGGAGCATTACTTGCCCTCAGGATTTCAAGACTGGCCTAAGCAAGAGTGAGACCCTGTCTCTACTAAAAATAGAAAAATTATCCAAGTGTTGTGGCAGGCACCTGTAATTAAACAGTATATCCCTGATGAGATATTACTTAAGGGCAAAAGTAAATGCATAAAATGAAATACAAACAATATAAACATATTAAAAAAGAGTTATAAACAAAAATGTATTTATACTGTCTTTTACATTTATTATATAGTTGCTATTACAGGTATGTTTTATCTCTCATGTGAATTCATGTTACTATCCTTTCATTCAGTTTTTCTTTTACACCATGTTGAATAATGACGAAAAACTGGGCTTTGGAGGAGCAACACGATGTTCTGCCTTTTCCAGAGCCCACTGCACTGCTCTTTTTTCAGCATGGTGGTGAAACTATCATATGTAAGCTTACTCTGGAGATAGCAAGAGGCGTCTGGAACTAGAAACTAGACATTTAAGATAATGTTCATGTAGGAACTCTGGATGCTACTATCCCCAGTAACAACAATTGTTCCTGTTTTATTTGTAATTGTTTAATGGCTTGGATGAACTAAGCCAATAGAGTCTGGTTCCCCGTTATATGTGACCTATAAAGACTCTTCTCCATGTTTTAAGTATTATTTTTATTTATATGTTTAAGCTAAATATCAAATTTTAGAAAAATGTCTGGCATTAAATCAAATCATAGTAACAAATAATATTTTGTGTAAAAACAAAAAAAAATTACTCTGACCTCACAAGTCATTTTGTAACTGTGTCAGTAGCCAAGTGTGTAGCTGCCAGCCAGCCCCCCTGATCGATGATGCAGAGATAGCAACGCAGACAAAATGATTTGTCTGAAAGGGAATGGCTGATGCTCTCTCAGGCATTCAGCAAAAACCCATCTTTACTAAGATTCTTATATACCCCAAATCATCAGATAACAATATCTAAGAATAAAGAACATAAAAGGTAACAAAAACTGTCATAACAATTCCTTGTTAGCCTTAATGCAGCAAAACACATACACACTTTTCTAAACTGAGAGAATGTCCTGCTTGGAGATAAACAACAATGGAGATAAACTACAAAGGCACTGGGTTGTCTATTCTGCTTGCCTACTTCCCTATATGATTAACTGAAAGCTATTGTGTAAGTTACAGTAGGGGGACAAAGTGCAATGGTCCACTGCCCGGAGCAACTAACCAATTCCCAGCTTCGACTTGGTGGGGCCCTTCAGCACATTCTTTCCTTTAGAGCATAACTGCCTGCTTTTTCAGCTAGGCTGCTTCAGTAGCATGGGGGATATTTTTTTCCCCCAAAAGTCACTTCTAGCCTAAGTACTTAAAATGTCCCTTCTGAGGGCCTCATACCTCAAGGAGCACAAATGAAACTGGTTAGCTTTACCTGGGTGCAGGAGACCACGCCCCTTCACAAGGGCTCTATACTGTAATATTTTTCTTTTATTCCTTTTTGTTAATAAATAATCTTAAACCTAGTTCTAAGTCAGCATTGTAGCATTTGCCTTAAGTTACACAATCTGGGGAGTCTCCTTGATTTTGGTACACATGTAAGTTTTATGTAAATAGTGGTAATGTGATAATACATAATTCAATTACTGAGATCTACTAATACTTTTTGCTTCAATTCTGTTTAACAAAAGCAATGATATATTTTGAAAATATATTATATTTTGGCAAGCATATGAGAAACCAATACAGATACTTTTTATCTATTATCACAATATTCTTCTTCAAAAGTGATTGCACTGTGATACACAATCTAGTGTCTTGTATATTAAACTAAGCTATAGCTTAGTTTCTTAGCTAGAGCTAATGGACTCCTTCTAAAGTTATGCATAGATTCTGAAAGTAAACAAACTGGAGAAAAAACAGACATAGTATTATGTGCATATTTCTGGCATCATCTTCCATCTCATTTATTTTTTTAAAAATGTTATCCCTCAAACTACAAAATAACAATAGTATAATACATGACAAAATCTGAGCAGCAAAATTTGTATAAGATACTCTCTCCTATCAAAGAGTTTTTTGATTAAAAATATTTGGAGGAAAAAGGCAAAAGATTTATGTGATCTGAAGAGAAACCAGAGGGAGGGTAAAGGGCGAGACCACACCTATGGAGCATATTGCAAAAGTATAAGTCAAATCTGTCAATTGTAGAACATAAATGTCTTAGCACAATAATCAAGTAAATGAGGTGAAAGCTATTTTGACTGGTTAGATGTAAACACGTCAGATTGTATAAAAAAACAACACATTGTACCCTTTATATGCATAAATGTATTCATGATCTATGTATATATGACTTAATTTTTAAAAAAAGAAAAAAAAGAAAAATATTTGGAGAACAGAACACATCATTCCCTTTTTAATGATAAGTATCAGCTTTTGAAATGATCAAGGAATCCTTCATATCAAAACAAAACAGAAGAAAACCTGATTGGGCTTAGCATCCCTCAGTGTTCCAAAGGTATATTAACCAAAAGTAATTAACATCATCCGGAGTGAACATTCTATAGGTTGTTCAATGAAAATAATTCTCTAGTGGCATTAAAACAGATTTTCTTAGCAATTTATTTTATCATAATAATCTATCTGAGATTGCAAAACACTCAATAGATGATCCTATATAATGCTGAGGTTCTCAGTTGGGAACCTTATATGTTAACCTATAATCTGCACAAGATGAGCCTTATTTATATTGCTGCCTTCTCTGTAATGCCTGGTCTACACAGTGATGAACTCAAATACCTCACAAATGTACAGTAGCAGAAACGAATCTGAACATAAGATAGCTCTATTACTTTTGAATTTTGTTTGTCTCAGTATATCTATCTCTCTATCACACTCATCTCCAGAGTGAAAAAATGTCTAACAGAAATGTGACAGCTAAAGCTTGGGTCAGGATGGTCAGGTTGGGTCAGGTCAGGTCAGGTCAGCGGCTGAGCTTTTGGCTACTTACCTCTCCTGTAAAATGGAAAAAAGATCAGAAATAAATGTCAAAAACTTAAAAAAAAAAAAAAAAGAAAGAAAGAAAGAAATGTGATGACTTTTATAGTGCATTTATTGATCAGAAAGTAAAAAGTATACATTCTGTGTAATATACTTCTTGTGGCTAAAATAGCAGGAAAGGTCACAAAAACTTCGCAACTCTATTTTGGCATTATTCTAATTGGAAGAGCAATGAGTAGGCATCAAAATGAAAAATACATAAAAGATTGGCAATATTGATTTCTGGAATTTATACTAATCTAAACTACCAGTTATGTTAAAAACCCACTCTTTTTGTGTATACTTTGATTTGACAGCTTTACCTTTGAAAATATTGAAGTCAATATTTCCAAAAAGAAAGGAAATATGAAACTGGTAGTAAATTTTAATTTGTTGCTTGAAAATAAGATCCCAGAAAAATTTCTTTACCACATATAAGTCTGTAAGGAATTTGATAGAAATGTAAAATGCAAAACAAAACAAAACAAAACAAAAACTTGAGGGCATAGTATTGATGTTAGTCATAGAGAAGAGACAAGCAATGTATGATTTAGCTTATTTCTACTTTCTTATTAAGCATACACTTCCATTTGTTGATCATGTTTCCTATTTTTAATATGTCTATTCACAACAGAAAACAGGTGAATGAATTCCTAGAACACTGAAATTAAGAATTGTAGGTCAGGCATGGTGGCTTGTGCCTGTAATTCTAGCATTCTGGGAGGTCATGGGAGGTAGCTCACCTAATCTCAAAGGTTCAAGACCAGCCTAAGCAAGAGAGAGACCTTATCTCTACTAAAAAAAATAGAAAAACTAGCCAGGTGTTGAAGCAGGGGTCTGTAATTCCAGCTACTCATGAGATTGAGGCAAGAGGATTGCTTAAGCCCAGGAGTTCGAGATTGTTGTGAGCTACGATGCCATGACAATCTAGACTGGGGCAACAGAGTGAGAGTCTGTCTCAATAAAGGAAGGAAGGAAGGAAGGAAACTACATCATTCTTCCTACATCTTTATTCCAGAGTGACTAATCTGTATATTTTTAAACATGATAGGAGCCTTTTGAGCTACTCAGAATATGCCTTCTTTCATTTATGATCTGATCAAAATCTGTTTTAGTCTTATTTCACCTTGTTTCTCACATGGGTAAGGTACTTTATCTTCATTTTTAAGTCCTGCCCCCTGAGATTTGGTATTTACATTTGATTTCCTTGGATCACCTTTGAAGCCCCTAACAACTCTGGCCCAGATAGTCATTACTGACTAATTCCCCTCTTTGTGGATTCATGTTAACATGTGAAGATAAATGTCAGATTTCAGACTGTGCAATTCCAAACACATGGTTTCTTGGTACTGGTCAAAGGTCAAAGAGTTGTAATATAATGCAGGAACTATGACAGGCATTTTCTTCTGCTGAGGGCTTGATATCTGGCTGTTAAGCATGAATGTTAGAGGTTTTATGTAGAATGAGTCCTTACTTATTTTTCAACATTGCAAGGTGACTCTGTTGAACTCCAGAGGCAGCAAGAGCCAGAAATTGGCATTTTCTTGCCCCACTCTCAAAATGGTAAAAGAAGAGCATGTGGTTGGTGGAAAGACCTGGTGCATAGTGGCAGAAAGCATGAGGATGATGGTCAAAACACTTCTCCCCAGGTTCTTCCTCTGGTATAAATAAGAGAGCTATAATTAGACAGACCCTCCCAAAGATAACTGCAATTTCTAAACAAAATAATAAAAACAAGTGAAGATACTAAAGCATAAGCAAACCTAGTCAGATATGGCAGAAAGTTAATACTTACGTGACAGAAATGACACAGTATAAGCATATCATTCCTTATTGATTTAACCCTGAGGGCAGGTTCCATTTACATCACATAAGGTAGTAAATACTATAGTAGAAAACTCACAGTACTTATTGTTGTTGTTGTTTGTAGAGACAGAGTCTCACTTTATCACCCTTGGCAGAGTGCCATGGCATCACACAGCTCACAGCAACTTCCAACTCCTGGGCTTAAGCAATGTTCTTGCCTCAGCCTCCTGAGTAGCTGGGACTATAGGTGCCCACCACAATGACCAGCTATTTTTCTGTTTTGCAGTTTGGCCGAGGCCAGGTTTGAACCCACCACCTTCAGTATATGGGGCCGGCGCCCTACTTGATGAGCCACAGGTGCCACCCAGTACTTATTGTTGTTTTAAAGAATCAGAAAACAAAGTTTAGACAATCACAACTGCTGCAAAGTGACACAAGAAGTCTTGGAAAGGAGAAAATGATGGATGCTAAATTTTATGTGTCAATTCTGTCAACATTTCTAGACGACCTTTGAACCACACATGCATAGGGCAGACTTCAAGCAGCCCTCAAAAGGCTATGAATAACTATGCTAACGTTAGCATTGCCTTTATCCACAGAGAACAACAAGTTTGCAATATGAGTTCATGAGTTCATTGAATTAACTCAATATGAGTTAACTTATTATTGAAAAAAAAAGAAAAAAAGAACAAGAGTAAAATGATGGAATAGACAGTTCCAAACTCCTGTCACTTTGCAGACTATTGCAAAAAAAGCTGCAAAAAAACAGGAAAAAAATGTCAGAACTATGGAAAACAAATTACAGCCATCAAGTGAATGTTGTTTTAGGAGGAAATATAAATTTTGATTTGCTGCAACTTCACTTTTAACTTTATACAGAATTTAAAAGATGAATGCATAAAAATAATTATACATTAATATTAAAATGTATAAAGATGTAATTTCTGACAATGACAAATGAGATAGGCAAAGAACTATTTAATGTGTAGGAACAGTTTTTGTGTGCTACTAAAGCTAAATTATGTCAATTCAAGCTGGATACTTGGAAATGTAGAGTGTTTATTATAATTTTCAGAGTACCAATAAGAAAATAACTAAAAATATATATGGAAAAGGAAATGAAAAGAAAGTCAATCAAACAAAAATGAGTAAAACAATAGAGACATTGAGGAAAAAGCAGACAAACAAATAGAGAACAAACTGCACAATGGCAAAAGTATGTCTCCCTTATTGCCAATTAGTTTAAATATAAATATATCAAGCTTAGTTAAAATACAGAAATTGGCAAAATGGATTTTATAAAAGCATGATTCAACAATATGCTATTTGTACTAGATTCATTTGAGATCCAAAGCCACAAACACATTAAAAGGCAAAAGATGGGAAACATCTCATGCAAATGGTACCCAAAAGAATTATGAGGTGGCTATGGTATCAGAAAATGATAGACTTTACATCGATAACTGATTACTTACAAGTCAATAACTTTTGTCTTATGAGAGTCAAAAAAGGTTATTATATGCTGATAAAAGGGTCAATTCACTAAGAACACATAACGATTGTAAGCCTATATGTGCCAAACAATACAACCCCAAAATATGTGAAGACAGAATGTTGACAGAATTGAAGGGAGAAATAGACAATTTTAAAATAATACTTGGAAAATTCAACAATCCACTTTCAATAATGTATATAATAACCAGATTAATAAAGAAATATAACTTTGGCACCACTGTAAGCCAATTGAGCAAAACAAATATACAGAAAACATTCAACCCATCAAAAGCAAAAACTTTATGCATATTTTTTCAAATGTGCATGGAGCATTCCACAGATAAACTATGTGTTAGCTACATGCTAGACACAAAATAAGTCTTAATAAATTTTAAAGAATTGGAAACACCCAAAATGTCTTTTCTAATCACAATGGAATAAAATTGAAACCAGAAATCAGTAACAGAAGAAAATTATAAGAAAAAATTATAAATATGTGAAAATGTTTAAACAACACCCACTTCTGGGATTTCCATGATACATATGGGACACCATCAAGCGGACCAATGCACACATTGTGGAAATCCCCAAAGAGGAAGACAGAGACAAAGGAGCAGAAAAAGTATTTGAAAAAATAATGCTCAAAAACGTCCCAGTTTTGATAAATCACAAAAGCTACACATCCAAGCTCAACCAAATGCCAACTTGTATAAAATCAAAAATTTGACAGAAGAAACTATGACAGAAGAAAAAACATCATTAAAGGCAAAGACAAAGAGAAAATTTTAGAGCAGCGAGAAGTAAGCAACTCATGCATATAAGGGAGCCCCAGTTAGATCAGCAGTCGGTTTCTTGTCAGAAACTTGAAATATATACATATATACAAAAACTGAACAATTCTGTATCTTACAAATTATTCTTCACTATGAGAGAAAGAGTTAGGTATTCCTAGGTAAAGAAAAGCTGAAGAAGTTTATTACTACTAGATTTGACCCGTAAAAAAAAAAACACTAGAGAAAAATACAATAAGTAATAATTTGAAGCCATACGAAGATATAAAAATCTCTGGTAAAGATAAATACTCTGGCAAATAAGTACATTATAATTTTGGTTTGTAGTTTCAATTTTTATTCTCTATTATATAAGATTTAAATTAAAATGCACAAAATAATTATAAATCTATGTTATTTGTCACAATATATAATATAACATGTGAGGGGGAAAAGCTGTAGTGGTTTTGTATGCAATTTTAGTTCATATTATCCAATTTATGTTGTGATAACTTTAGAATAGTATATATTATTCCTACGGTAACTACAAAGAAAATGTTTAACAAACAAACATAAAATGAGAAGATATAGTAGTGTTCTCACTAGGTCATGAGTAAATATCTCAGATTGAGTGGCTGAAACATTTTTTTCCCACAGTTCTGGAGGCCGAGAGTATAAGGGCAAGGTGCCAGCAAAACTGATTTCTGTTGGTGTTTCTTCCTGGGTTGCAGTCAGCTACCTTCTTGTTGTATCCTCACATGGCCTTTTCTCTGCTCAAGCTCACAAAGGGAAAATGATAGGGAGCTCTGATTTCTCTTCCTTTTTTCTTGTAAAATCAAAGTCCTATTATATTAAGGTCCCACTCTATGACATGATTTTACCTTTATTACATCCTTAAAGGCTCTATCTCCAAATAGTCATATCAGGGGTTTGGGCTACACCATACATAGTTTTGAGAAAACAATAGAGAAAATTTATAAGACCAAAAGTTGGTTCCTTGAAAACATCAATAAAAGAGGAAAATTTTAGCTAGAATGGCAATAAATAAAAGATTATAATTCAAATTATTAAAATCGGAAATAAAAGTGTGTACATTACTGCCCTGTATACAGAAATAAAAGAAGTAACAGAGGACAGTGAACAATTGTATGTCAATAAATTGAATAACTTAGATAAGAAGAACACATTGTAGAAATATACCAGCTACAAAATTTTAATTATGAATAAATAGAAAATCTGAATATGTCCTGTAACTAGTAAGAAGAATTTATCAACATCAAAAAGTTTCCAAATGAGAAAAGCCTCAGCTCATATGGCTTCACCATCAAACTTTACAATACCTTTAAAGAATTATGCCATTAAAATGTGAGTAAAAGAAATGAACAGAAGCTTTTTAAAATATAAACATATGACCAATAAACATATGAAGAAATGCTTGCTAATCATCAGGCAAATACAATTAAAAGCACAATGAGATATCACCTTACCCCGATTAGAATGGCTTTTATGAAAAAGTCCATAACTGATAGATGCTGATGTGGATACAGAAAAACACACTTATAAGCTGTTGGTAGAACTGCAAATTAATACAAACTCTATGGAAAACACTATGAAGATTCCTCAAAGCACGAAAAGACCTACCATTTGATCCAGCAATCTCACTACTGGGTATCTACCAAAAGGAAAAGAAGTCATTTTATCAAAGTTATCTGCACTTGAATGTCTACTGCATCATTATTCACAATTGCAAAGATGTGGAATCAACTCAGGTTCCCATCAATTTATGAGTGTATTAACAAAATGTAGTATATATAAACAATGAATCACTACTCAGCCTTAAAAAATGAATTATTGCTTTTGATAATAATTTTTTTATTAAGTCATTCATACATAGATCATGCATACATGTATGCCATTATGGGATTCAGTGTATTGATTATTTGTACAAATTGGAGTACTTACATCCTACTAATTAACATAGCTTTCACCTCATTTACCCAATTACAGTGTTAAAACATTTGTGTCCTACAACCAATAGATCCAACTTGTACTTGCAATATGCTCCATAGGTGTGGTCACCCTATTAACCCTCCCTCTATCGATCTGCCCCGCCTTCAGCTCCCCCTTCTCTTTCCTCCTTTATCCTAGGCTATAGTTGTGATTCATCTTTCATATGAAGGTGTGAGTGATTATAATTTGATTTCATAGTAGTACGGAGTACATTGGATGATTTTTTTTTCCATTCCTGAGATACTTTACTAAGAAGAATATTTTCCAGCTCCATCTGTGTAAACATAAAAGAGGTAAAGTCTCCGTTATTTTAATGCTGCATAGTATTCCATTGTATACATATACCATAATTTATTAATCCATTCATGGGTGGATGGGCACTTGGGCTTCTTCCATGACTTGGCAATTATGAATTGAGCTGCAATGAACAATCTGGTGTAAATATCTTTGTTGCCAAATGATTTTTGGTCTTTGATAATAATTTTGATAGATCTAGTGACCATTATCCAAGTGAGGTATCACAAGAATGAAAAATAAACACCATGCTTATTCACTGGTAAATCACTATTCACTATTAACCAATGAGCACATATGCACACAGAAGGAAGTATAACTCAGTGGAAATCAAGCAGGAGAGCACTGGTAAAAACCTACCTGATTGGCACAATGTACACTATTTGGGTGATGGGCACACTTATAGCCATGACTCAAACATTGCAAAATCAATCCATGCAACCAAAAACATTTGTATTCTCTTAATATTTTGAAATAAAAAAAAATTTTAAATAATCTATAGAAATAGTCTTACAAAGAGAGTTGCCCATCTAAGTCAGTTGGTTGATTCTTCCTCTATTGCAATCCTAAGACAGTTCTTTGGACACATGGAATGTATTTCAACTTAAAATATTATTCATTAAAACATAAAATAGAAACAGAAATAAAAAACTAACACCAATCTTTTCACATTCTTCCAAATAATTGGAGAGGGGAAACACTTTATTAGTGTTACCTTGATACTAAATCCAGGAAAAGATGGCATAGGAAAATAAAACTACAGACCAATACTACTTATAAATATTCACAGAAAACTTTCAGCCAAATACTAGCAAATGGAGTTCAGTAACGTATTAGAAGAATTACACACTATGACCAAGGAGGATTTATTCCTAGACTGCAAGGATGCTTCAACCTAGAAAATCAATTTATGTAATAAACTAAATTAGCAGAAAGAAGAATAAAATGATCATTTCAATTAATGCATAGAAAGTATTTAACAAAATTTAACTCTTGCATGATAAAAAATACTGAAAAACTAAGACTATTTAAAGAAACCTCCTCATCATGACAAAATATATACATTACAAACCAATAATTAACATCAAACTCTATATTAAAGCCTGAAAGTTTTCCCCCTAAGATCAGAACACAAGGATGATCTCATTAACTGCTATTATTCAACACAGTACTGGAAAATATTAACAGAGCAATTCGATAAGAAAAAGAAATGAAAAGAATGCAAAAGTAAGATGAAGAGGTAAGATGATCCTTAGTCTCAGTTGACTTGATCCTACCTGTAAAAAATCTGAACGAATATACATAAACGTACAAATACATTAACTCATTTTGAGCTAATTAACAAATATGCAATGTGGCTGAGTACAAAAACACTACACAAAAATCAGTATTGTTGCTATATATCAGTAATAAACACTTTTTAAAGGATATTTGTGATAGCATCAAAAAGAATAAAATACATAGAAATAAATTTAACTGAGGAACCAAATTACCTGACACTGAAAACTGTAAGATATTACTGAAAGCAGTTAAAGAAGACCTAAATAAATAAAAAGACTTCCCATGTTCATAGATAAAAAGTCAATATTGTCAAGATTTCAATACTACCTAAAGCAATCCACAGATTCAATGCAATATCCAAATTTCCAAGTCTTCTACCTTTATTGAAGAAGTGAAAAAACTCATCCTCATATTTTTGTGCAATTATAGGAGGCCCCAAATATATAAAACAGTTTTAATAAAAAGAGAAAAGAACAAAGTTAGAGTACTGACACTTTTCAATTTCAAAACTTACTGCAAAGCAACAGCAATGAAAAAACAGTGGTCCTGATATAAGGATAGAAATACAAGAAAAATAGAATTGAATTTAGCATTTAGAAACAAATTTATAAACCTGTGGTCAACTGACTTTTGAAAAGAATGCCAAGACCACTGAATGAGGAAATGATTATCTCTTCAACATATTATTCTGGACAGCCACATGCAAAGAATAAAATCTAACTATCCTTCTTCACATGTTCTGCAAAATTAGCCCAAAAAAGATTAAC
>CAUYRH010179905.1:0-15173 GCA_963574655.1 Perodicticus potto
ACCCCGTCCACCTTGATATCTAATCACGCTGGATATCCGAATTGGGCTCCTCCTTCGCCACTATCCCCAGGTGATATCTGATCACCCTGCCTGTCTTCAGCAAGAATCCTGTTAGATGAGCTTAGGCCTTCACCCTGGATGTTTCCTCCTAGTAACTGCCATCCCCTCACCTCTACCCTGCTCCTTGGTGATAAATCTCCACTTGCTGTATTCAGAGTTGAGCTCAATATCTCTCCCCACTGCAAAATATCACTGCTGTAGTTGCTACACCTATCACGATGGTCCTGAATAATGTCTTTCTTACTATGCTTTATTAGTATCAATGAATAATATTTTCTTTAACAACCAGTGGGGAGGAGTTTGGGGTTGTGACACCTGGGGTGCCTAGAGCTCATCTTAGGCAAAGCCAAGTCTGAGGCCTGTCTCAGGGGCTAGAGGTGGGGTTGGGGGATGGCTGAGCATCAATGCCCTGTAATGTCAGATTTACCTTTTGACATCCTGATGGAAACATTTAAAGCAAATTCCTTAGGTAGTCTGTTCTCTAAAAAGCAGCCACTAGAGGGCTCTTTAGTCTCTCTCTCTCTCTCTCTCTCTCTGCCTCTCTCTCATTGGCGACCCTTTCTTTTTCCCACTCCCTCTCTCCCCTTTCTCCAGCTGGCCCTACTGGGAGCTGAAAAGTTTGGCGGGCTGCTTCAGACTCTCCCTAAGGATGGATGGTTAGAGAATTGGGCAGCACAACAACAGAGGTCTAGTTCACCTCACCCCATTGTCTCTGCTGAGTGAGTTACAGTGAGATGCACATTTGTCTATCAAAATATATAAATTTAAAATGTTGCTATTGGCCAGGCATGGTGGTATAACCCCTGTAGTCCCAGTTATTTGTGAAGCTGAGGCAGTAGGATCCTTTGAGCCCAGGAGTTGGAGGCAGTAATGAGCTATGATTGTGCCACTGCAGTCCAGCCTGGGCAACAGAGTGAGAACTTACATCTAAAAAATAAGCAAAATAAAAGAAAACAAAACAATACAAAATAAAATAATAAAATGTAATTTTGGTACTGTAAAGGCTAATTTACACTTCCACCACCACCATTTGTGAATTAACTGCAGATCCATACCCTCATCAACACTTGATCAATCTTGTAAATTTTTTAAACACGATAGAGTATAAATAAATATTGAACTTTCTTGTTTTCAATTAGCCATCTGTATTTTACCTGTTCCTATCCTATCAAGAAATTCTTGCCCTATATGGATATTTTTAAATGATATTTTTTGATCTGTACAGTCTCCCTGTACAAAGGAAATATAGTTGCCATCTAGCCCTTTCCCACTAGACTATCCGACCACCCGAGCCAGCCCTCGTGCTCCAGCAAACAAAGCTGCTTGTCTTCTTGCGATGACGGAGTTCGTCTCCTGCGCGGTGGATCGCTCAGTGTTTCTGTAGGTGTGTGAATGTCTGGGTGGTAACTTTCTAGGTGTTCATGGCGTGTTGGAGAAAGAATTCTCACACAGTGATTAGGAAAGGAAAAGTACAAAGTGTACTTATATTTTCCCATGGAAAGAAAGAAAGAGAGAGAGAGAAGGAGAGAATGAGTGGCCCTGGCACTCAGAGGAAGGAGCAAAGAGGCTGAGCAGTTGAGGAAAGGTGGCTGGTGTGTTTTAAAGGGTAAAAATGGCTTTTTTACCCTCTCTGATTCAGAGGACTGATGACAGAAGCTGCTGTGAGCTTTCGGGGAGTTCTTGATTTTTTTCTCTGTGAGGCTGATGGCTGGGTCCTTGGAACCTGGTGCTGGCAGGAACTGAGGCAGAGGGTCGGAGCAGGGAGCTCACACCCCTGCGGTTGGCTCAGGACTCTCGAAGGCTGAGCAAACAAAGTCTTCGAGGTAAGAAGTTAGACACAGGTGTTTTAATTAAACAAAACAAAAGGGGCAATTGTGTTGTGAGTCTTCTCTTCAGAGGAGCAATTGTATGTTGTCTGTTCATTTTACTCTTTCTGTTTGGTTGTGTATTTTCCTCTGTTAGACAGGTTATTAGTAAGACTACCTTTCAGGGAGTGGATAAGGTGGGTCTGGGTCTGTCTGCTTTCCAGTAAAATCTCCTAAAGGGACAGACATGGTTTACGTACTGGCTTTGATCAGTAAAATGTATACTGTTTGATAAATGCTGCAATTGACATGACAAAAATAAATGTTTTGACCTTTGCTTTTCGTTCTCTGGGAGTAAATCTAATACGTGATTCTAATCAATGGTGTGAAACGGTTAATTTGGCTGATGTTAATGCCACAAGGAAAAATAAGCACTAAAGAGCTGCCCTCTACTGGCTAAAAAAACTTAGTAACAGAACTTCAGATTCAGTTCACAGCACTTGAGGAATTTTAAATGTCAGTTCTAGCTAGTTGCAGATGATCTGAGGATTTATCATGTTAAAAAAAATCCTTAGGCTCAGCGCCTGTGGCTCAACGGGCTAAGGAGCCAGCCACATACACCTGAGCTAGCGGGTTCGAATCCAGCCCAGGCCCGCCAAACAACAATGTCGACTACAACCAAAAAATGGCCAGGTATTGTGGTGGGCGCCTGTAGTCCCAGCTATTTGGGGGGTGGAGGCAGGAGACTTGTTTGAGCCTAGGAATTGGAGGTTGCTGTAAGCTGTGATGCCACGGCACTCTATCCAAGGTGACAGCTTGAGGCTCTGTCTCAAAAAAAAAAAAAAAAAACCTTGCTTTTCAGATCATACATTTTTTTTCAAAGAAATTGTGATCATTGAAGAAAAGTTGGTAATTTCTTCGAAAGTATAAAATATAGAAATGACTCATAAGCCTACCATTTAGACATAACTACAAATAACATTTTCTGTTTCCTTTTAATCTGTTTATAAACACACACGTACATGTATATGTATGTATTTTTTTCAAATTAGAATCATAAAAATCTATATTTTGCTCTTTTCACTTATCATTGACATTTTCTGTCAGTACTCTTCAAAAACTTGATTTCAATGACTAAATAATATTCCATTATGAAAATATATTGTCATTTATTAACAAAGTTTCTTCTGTGCCTGGAAAATGTGCTCACTGATTCTGCCTATTTCTTCCTCTTCTTGGGCACAAGGGATGCTCACATTTCCCAGCCTCCTTTGTAGTTCTGTGGGAAACATGTGACTGGGTTCCAGCCAACGGAATAGTCCAGGCCTTGAAAACAACTCTTGCCATCCTTCAGCCCTCTCTTCTGATGCTGCAGTGACTTTGGAGCTTATGTTCCAGATGGCATGGCTGTAACACGGAAGCAGCCTAGTTTCTTAAGTCAACACTTGGCAGAGGAAAGACCACCAGACTGGCATCAGACTAGGACCTGAGGGAGCAACACACCTCTGTGTGGGACTGCACCTAGCTCAGAGATGCCTTAAGTAGATCAATGGAATGGAAGAACTGCAAGTTGTTTCCAACTTTCCATTGTTGTAAGAATATAGCAACATTTTGCTTATTTCTAATTGTGTTGCTATAATAAATAAGTAGTCTTTGGGGTTTCGCCCCATTTTAAATAAGCACATAGTTACTCTTTTATGTTCTTGAAAATTTTATAGTTTTCTATAAAATGTTACTCTTTTTATAAAAATCAAACCAGCAAACATTAAGAGAATGTGGAGAGGGAGAAGCACAATTTTCTACAGAATGACCCTGAATTTGTAGTCTGGCAATGGGATGACCTGGAACAATGGGTTCTTCTTCCCCCAGGGAGGGTCTGTGCCTCAACCCAGCCCCCTGTGGGTAAGGGTCTCTTGTCTCCAGCTCTGTGAATCTAATTTCTAAAACCATCGAGAGGTGCTGGGAGCCAGCATTCTCAGACAACTGCCGCGCAGCCTGCACCTAAACTCAGACTGTTTGGCACCTAAGATCTGTCTGTTTATCTTACGTAAAGCCCATTTGTTGATAAGCTCAGCCCCTACAAGCAGCACTTTAAATCAGTCTCTTTCTATTTGTTAATCACCAAAGCTATTTTATTAATTTTACTTTTTAACTCACATATTTATATATAAATGAAAATTCATAAGGTGAAAAAAAGTAGAGTTAGTACTCTCCCCTCTGTCCCTTAGTCACCCAGGAACTTCCCTAGAGGAAACTAATTTTGTTTCTTCCATATCCTTAGAGAGATATTTAATTCTTTTCTATTCTCTTTTTATTTCAAAAATGACAGTATACTTTATGAACTGCCAAACTTTTATCCATCAAGTATGGAATTCAGTGTAATATTACCACGTGACTTTTAACATCTTTCATTACATCTGGTTCCAAACCTTCATGAAGAATGTTCTGCTTTCTTCCAACAGACACCTCTCCCTCCATTCATTCAGGCCTGGGCACTTCCTCGCCGATGAATTCTGTGTTTCCCTTTGTTCAAATCTGCTTCCCAGCCTGCACTATCTCCTCCCTGCCCATCAGTCAGTCAAGTCTCTGGGTCTTCTTTGGCTCCAGCAACCTCCTACTCATAGCTCTACCTCTCTTCCCCTGGGAAGTGTTGCCTTCCTTCCAGCTCCAGATAATGGACCTCCTTTTCCCTTCAGTTTTCCTGCAGCTCTGAAACCCATTCAGAACTTCATCATACCAGCACTTTCCCTGGAGACACGCAGTGTTGGAAACATTAAGGAAAGTGTCTATGAAAGTATTCTAACAAACAACATTAATGTTCCCATGAGAAAAAACAGCTCCCCTTGGCAGGGGGAAGAGCCTCTTTCTGACACAACCCTCTTATAGAGTTTATATAATCCTGTCACTATGGCTACTATCTCTCCTAGATATTTACTTTTCTTTCTCAGAGCTCTGAACTCAATCCCTTGCTGCCTGCATGGGAGGCTTAGGCTTTTAGGGTGTCCCAGAGGTTGTTCCTAAAGTCACTATATGTGAGGAGAAATGGGAAATTGTAGCTAAATGTACCTTTATTTACAAAACATTCATTATGAAATTTTACAAGGAGGTGCCCAAGATGTAGAGAATATTTTGCAAATATTTTGTATAATTTCGTAAATTTTAAATATTGTAAATAAAGGTACATTCAGCTACAATTTTTCATTTTCCCTACATATGGTAACTGTAGAGGTGACCTTTCAGACACTCAGTATTATCACAGTCTACAAATGGACAGGGACAAAGGCACACTTTTGCTTTCAATTACCAAGAGCCCTGGGATGATGCCTTGTATAAAATATGAATGCTTCCTAAATATTCACTGATTATAACTTGAACATAACATCTGTAATAAATAACAAATAATGCTTCTTCTCTATCAGGGCATTCTTTGATTTCTAAAATTATCATTTTTAAGAAGTAATGTACTCACCATAAGAAGCCGTTTCACACAGACAGGTCTTCATGAAAAGCACAGGCCTCTCAACTCTCAAACGTTTTCCAGAAGAATAACGTTAGTTCCCGATTTTTGACAATCCTATCCAGAACATACTTATGTATACACTCCAGAAATATTAAGAAATTCCATAGACGAGAGGGGTACACTACATACGATTTTCTGATCTTGCTTTTTTCACTGAGTCGCATATCTTGGATATATTTGCATAGCAGCACTTACTTATAATCATCCTTCTTTTGAAAGGAAGAATCACAGTTTTCAGTCTTTTATTGGTAGATCTTTATAAGTTTTTTGCCGTTACGATGTTCTTCTGATGCACGTACAAGTGGGTGTGTATTATAACTACACAAACGTAAATGTTTGTAATCCTAAATTTCTAGTCAAGCATAATTGTTCTTTATTTTTCTTTTTAAAAACAGCAGAGATATTCAGAAGAAATTGCCTAATGTCCTCTTTTTCAAAACATTTAAACTTTCATCTTTAGGCATTATGTTCCAATAATTTCTAGGAAGACAAGTTCCTATGATAATTTCTGGTTAAAGAGCTAAGAAGATCAATTGAATAACACTTCTCTTCTAGGAAGACAGGTTCTTATGATAATTTCTGGATAAAGAGCTAAGAACATCGATTTAATAACACTTCTTTCTTTCTTGGGCATGCCATCTTATTCTCAGTTTGGCCATTTCATATTGAATTTGAATGAACATTTTTTTCCTAGCCCATTCCACATATACTTCCCTTGAGAGTATGGAAATTACCTGAGCATTATTCCAATGTGACTAAGCCTCACATGATAATATTTTGTAATGGATAAAATAATTGCCATTGTGATAGAATTGGCTACAAGCAGCTACATTTAAGCTTTAAGAAGCTGAGAAGATTAACTATAAAAGTGAAGACCTTAGCCAGGTATAGTGGTGTGTGCTTGTGACACCAGCTACTGAGAAGGCTGAGGTAGGAGGATCACGTGAGCTCAGAAGATCAAGGCTGCAGTGAGCTATGATTGTGCTACTACACTCCAGCCTGGGTGACAGAGCAGGACTCCATTAAAAAAAAAAAAAGTGAGTGTCTTTAGGAAGTTTTCATTTCAATTCAGTTGGAATGAAGCACAAGGCAAATTACAAAGATGAAGGTAAAGTTGATCCTAACTCCCTCAGTTGAATTTTGTGTTCATCATTCGAACAGTACCTGGAGGAAATCCAAGAATAAATTTAACCCTTCCTTTTTTGGTTTAAAACTCTTTCCATGGTATTACAGTGTCATTAATACTTATAAATCATTATTCTGAAATGATACTTAGCCATAACAAATTAACATTACATGATTTGAGCATGTTTTTATCAGTTTGCAGATTTAGGTCTAAAGCAAATATATCCTAATCTTTGGAAAAAATGGAGTGGTATCCAAGAGAACTTTTTTTGGAGGGGGGAGAGAAATCTAGCCTAGCAGAGGAAAGAGTTAATACTAGCTCTCCCAAATACCTAGTCATTTAGCAGATCTAATTACAACTGTGGGGAGAGCCACTTCCAGTCATACCTGAATAGCTTCATTAAACTGACAGATACTGCCCCCCAAACACAACAACATAAAACACTAGAAAAATATTTTTTTTTAAATAAAAGCACTTAAAAGTAGTGGAGAGCAACCAACAGTGGGCACATTGTTGAAGAGAGTCCTTACTTGGCAGAAGGAAAGTCGTGACGTGAATTTCCCACATTTTACGGCACTTACCCCAAGACTAGCCCAAGTTTGTGCAAAGTAGGGTTAGTTGTGGGCTAAGGGTTACAAAATGTTTGAAAACGTGCACTAGTTCTGATTTAAAGAACTAGAGATCAGAGTTTGGGGCAACCAATGCCTTTGGTGAGTGAGAGAGAAAATCACAGACAGGAGAGAGCAAGAGAGGAAGAAGCATAAATCCCGTGTTTAAACTCTATACCTACTACTTGATAATCTCCAAAGCATGCTTGGGCAAGGCAAACTCAAAGAAGCCAGCTACAGCTAAAAACCCGAACTCAGATTTGAGCTATTACTATTACCTAATGTAAGCAATATCCGATTTGCTGCTTGAATTTAACCACACTAACTGCCCATTTAAAAAGAAAATGAATGTCACTGGAGGAATGGAAAATAATCTATAAGGTTCATAACATGATATTTACAATGCCCAGGTTGCGCTCCAATATTACTTCACAATCTGGATATAGCTAAATCAATAAACCAGGAAAATGTAATCAATTCTCATAAGAGAAGCAATCAATGAAGACTGACTTTGAGACAATCTGAATGTTAGAATAACGAAGTGATGCCGTACAAGCAGCAATTATAACAGCTATGCTCAATGCAGTAAAGGCAAATATATCCATAATAATTGAAAGAATAGGGAATATCAGTAGAGAAATAGAAAATATATTTTCAAAGAACAGACTGAAATTCTAGAACTGAAATATATAATATCTATTATACAATATTGAGTAGGTGGGTTTAATAGCTGGATGAAGATGGTAGGAAGAAGAATCAGTAAGCATAAAAATATTCAATGTAAACTATATGATTTGAAGAGCACACAGAAAAAAGATGGACAACAACAGAGCTTCATGGACACGTCGGGCTATATCAAAGGTTTGACATATTTGTTGTCATTGGAGGCTCAGAAAGAGATGAGAAAGATTAAGGGAGAGAAAAGACATTTGAAGATGTACTGGCTAAAAATTTTGGTAAAATAAATAAATGTGCAAATTTAAGAAACTCAGTAAATGTCAGGTACTATGAATAATAAAAATAATTTTAAAACCTCTAAGTACATCATTGATAAATGATTGACAATCAAAATATAAAGAGAAAATATTGAATACAACCAGGTAAAAATTGACACACTATATATGCAGGGGAAAGATTCAAATAGTGACGACTATTTATCAGAAGCAAAGGAGGCCAGAAGATTGTGGGACAGTTACCTTTAAAGTTGAAAGAAAAAAGAAATCTGCCAACTCAGAATTCTCTATCCAGCAAAAATTATCTCTCAAAGGTGAAGTGAAATAAAGACATTTTGAGATAAAAGAAAATGAAGAGACGAATATGCGTCTCCAATAGACTTGCACGTAAAAGAATGCTAAAATAAGTTTTTAGGATGAGTAAAATGATACTAGATAAAAACTTAGGTCTTTGGAAAATATTTAAAAACAGTGGGAAAGGAAAATATGTGGGCTCATATAAAAGACTAGTTGTCCTCTTAATTTCTTTAAAATACATACCACATTGTAGGTTTTATTTTGTTTATAGATGTACTATATTTACAACTCTAACATTAAGAATTAAATGTAGGGCGGTGCCTGTGGCTCAGCGAGAAGGGCGCCGGCCCCATATACCGAGGGTGGTGGGTTCAAACCCGGCCCCAACCGAACTGCATCAAAAATTAGCCAGGCGCTGTGGCGGGCACCTGTAGACCGAGCTACCTGGGAGGCTGAGGCAAGAGAATCACTCAAGCCTAAGAGGTGGAGGTTGCTGTGAGCTGTGACTCCACAGTACTCTATGGAGGGCGATAAGAGTGAGACTTTCTCTACAAAAAAAAAAAAAAGAATTAAATGTAAGATTAAATGGACCTATTATGTGAAATGGCACAATATTATCTCAGTGAAAATTAAATATGTATATTATAATCCATATAGAAACCACAAAAATATTTTGCAAACAAGAATGACAAAAAAAAGGCAAATTAAAATGGTGTTCTAAAAAATATTCATACAATCCAACAGAAGAGAAAAGGAGGAATAGTAGAACAAAACCAGAAAGAACAAACAGAAAATATATAATAAAATGGTAGGCGAACCACAAACATATCAATAACTGCCTTAAATAGAACTACACTAAACACTCCCTATCAATTTCAAATGATAAGAAGAGATTAAAAAATATGTTTCTTAGACTTTATTTTCATTTTAGAAACAGGGTTTTGCTATGTTGCTCAGACTGGCCTCAAGACCCTGGGCTTACATGATCGTCCTGTCTCAGCCACCTGAGTAACTGAGACTACAGGCATACACCACTGTACTCAAGAGAAGCCATTTTTTAAAAACATCTCAACTATCTGCTGTCTATAAGACATGCACTTTAAATATAACCACAACTATAGGCATTGTTGAGGTTAATCCCACAAATAGTTTTCAAAAGTCCCAAACACTTTCATCTAATTTCCCCCAAAGTACTTCTTCCCCTTTCACTGCATTAATGTTCTATTCTTTAGCATTCACTACCATACTCAAATTTATTCAGTCCCATAACTGTAGGCCAAGAAAATAAAAGCAGCTATCTAAAGGAAACACATATTCAGCATTTTCCTTAAAGTCCATGAGGAAAAAAGCAAGAGATCTAAAGAAGTCCTCCCTGTTGTCTAGTTTCTGATGACTTTTGGAACAAGCTGCAAACACAATTATAATACCTAGGAGAGGGTGGGATGTGCAAAAATAAATCAGTCAATTTTCAAATAATATCTAGTTCAAACATTATTAAGGATGATATTTTCTTTCACTTAAATTCACTTAGATTTTAAAAGAAAAATAATTAATCATGAAATAAACGGAATCCCCTGAAATTATAAAATAACAAAGTTCCATGTGGTCTCAATATACTCAACATCTTGCTTTGACCTTGCTGAGTCCCTGCTTGGATGTTTAAAAGTAACAGATGTCCCAGTTAATCAAGCTTTATGATACATTTCAGATTAAAAAATTTGGGGACTACCTATGTAGTTTTTCACAATGCAAAAATAACATTTTAATTTCCATTAAGTTTTCTTAGAAATAAAGCCAACATCATCACCTGTTGGTGCCCATGGATGAACCCCATCACCTGCACAAATAAAAACAGCCGGGACACAGATTGAAGCTACATGCCTGCAACAGGTGGGCTTCCCACAGGTGTAGGGAGAGCTCCGAGCAACCGCTGTCTTGGCAGTTTATTGAAGCATTATACAACAGGGGTGGAGGCCCACGTACTAGGATCATGTGCATAATGGTCACTGCGTGCTCTTTCCCCACAGGCTCTACTCCCACTCTGCTGCACCAATAAAGTTCAACGTATAACACCCGCTTGCTAACGAGCGACCGATGTTATCTTATTAACGCCTGCAGTTGTTTGAGGGCTTGTCTCTGGACAGCAAAACATCTCCATGCTAGCTAGATTGTCCTGCTCCCAGCGCCTCCCTCAAGAACTGGTTGCTGCTTCTATCAGCCTGGTGCTTGGTCTCCCACAATCACCAGTCATAATCACAGAAGCATGCTTTTAAGGCCTAAAAGTGAATCTTTATGATGTCGAGAGTGATAGTATGCCAACAAAATACAGAATTCTTATAGATGAGGGTAATGGTTAACTTATTATCCATTGTTTAGTTGATGAAGCCACTTTCTTCACAAAACTCCCAATTCCTTCAAACTCCATCAGTTGGTAACTTAACACTGCCCAACATGTAATTATAGATTCTTACAGTAGTTGAACAAATAGAATCATAGTTGTATTTCACAATTTACATAGTGGTATTTCACAATTTCATCTATATCTACACACTTCTATATTACATCTTTATCTACACACCTCTGTATTACATATATTACACATATGTATATATATATACAGAGAGAGAGAGATTTATACAATGCTCCTGACACTTACAGAACTATTTTCCCCTGAGAAGTTGGATAGTTCACTCCTGCCTCCCCTACAACAGTTACATGTCGAAGGCTTTTTGTTGGAAGACGGGAGATGAAAGAAGATGGATCATTCAAAGGTTTTTGGATTGCATTATTCTCAGGTTTTTGGCTTCCAGGTTTTTGGTTCCAGTGTCCAAAGGACACTAAATTAGGACTGGACCATTAATTTGGTTAAGCATTGGGTTATTCACTTAGTATAAGAAAATCAAGTGAGCAAAAATTGAAGAGTTCAAATTTGGGTCTATTGATTTTGAAGTACAAATACACTGGTCCGGAGTACAGATAAAATCATTGCATTTGAAAGAAAGAGTTGAGGGTCATCTGTAGACAAATGATAACTGAAATTCTCCTGAATGTAATCATTCAGGCTATGGATTAAGAGAACGTCAAAGATAGGACCCTGGACACCCCCGGGTGCAAGTGGAAAACAGGAAGCACAAACTGATGACAGGGAAGAAAGTAAGGGAGATGAAGAGAGCAGAGAGTTTAGATACTGAACTCAAAAGGAGCAAGAACATCAGGTAAGTGTTAAATGGAGCAGAACAATATGTGCTTTTTCATCAGTCTTATCACTGCTAAACAAGGTTGGTTATTTCACGTTGGCTTAATAAGCCTTTGGTAATTTTCATCTTTTTCATTTCAGCTATTTTATTTTTTCTCTTACTTTTCTTTTATTGTTTGTTTGTTAGTTTATTTATTTGTTTAGACAGAGTCTTGCCCATTGCCTAGACTAGAGTGCCGTGGCATCAGCCTAGCTCACAGCATCCTTCTTCCTCAACCTCCAAAGTAGCTGGGACTACAGGCACCTGCCACTACACCTGGCTGATTTTTCTATTTTTAGTAGAGATGAGGGTCTCACTTTGCTCAGGCTGTCTCAAACTCCTGACCTCAAGCGATCCTCCCACCTTGGCCTCCCAGTGCTGGGATTACAGGTGTGAGTCACCACACCTGGCCTATTTCAGTTATTTTCAGGCTTATTTTTTAAAAGCTATGTATCAGTTTCCTAGGGCTATAAAAACAAATTATCACAAATCTGGTGGCTTAAAACAACAGAAATTTATTCTGTCATAGTTCTGGAGGCCAGAAGTTTGAAATTAGGTGTCGTTAGGTTTGGTTCCCCATTAGGGGCTCACAGGGAGACTGTTCCTTGTCTCTCGCCTACCTTCTGGTGGTAGTCAGCAATCCTTGACCTTCCTAAACTTGAGACAGAGTCACTACAATCTGTCTCACTAGTCGCATGACATTCTCACTTGGCAGCTGTGTTCAAATTTCCCTTTTTTTTTTTTTTCAAAGTAGAGCAGACACTGGATTAATCCAGTATGACCTCATCTCAACTGCAAAAACATTATTTCCAAGTAAATTGATGCTCTAAGGTTTTGGGTGGATATAAATTTTTGGACCAGGACACCCAACCTAAGCATATGGTCACAAATTGATAGGTGCTACAGCAACTAGGCTTTAAGCAGGGACATCCGACCTTCTTCTTCTCTGCTGAAAATGCGAAGAATAAGAGTTGTCTAGGGCCACATATTAAATACACAAACATTAACAAAAGCTGATAAGCAAAAATAAAATGTTCAAGCATATTTTTTATGATATCTGACATTACAGGTAAGCTAAACAGGCCTCAAATAATGTAGCCTACAGGCTCCAGGTTGGACACCCCTGCTATAATGTATACATTTGAGAAATTAGAATTAGGCAAAATAGGTGAATTGTTATGAAGGCACAGCATTTTTGAATTGTAATAGGAGCCCAAAGTGAGACTCACTTCTCAGAAATTCTTCGTACTGAATATTTTTTGTTTGATGTGCTGGAAGATGGATCCCTCTCAACTATTTCTACAACGAAGAAATTAATTTTTTTTTCTATCAGTGAAATATAGTCACAAAGCCTTTCCAGCCCTTGGGACCCCGCTTGACAGTTTCCATGGCCATGCATATGGCGAAACTAATGGACTCTTCAAATTCTTTCAGTAATGAGAGGTGTGGCAAAGGATCACATACTGTATTTATTTAGACAGAGAGTACCTTTTTTTCATTATCATTAAATATTTAGCATGAGCCATGGTCTTCAAGGCATCATTAGGTATTAAGTGTATTAGGGCAGAAAACAAAATAAAACCAAAAACCCACAACCTAGAACTTTCCCTGGGATGACATTAGGGAGGAGCAAGAAATGTGAACAAACATAAAACTACCGTTTTAAAATAATAAATAGTTCTGACATTATTTCTGAGCCAGCCAGTCAATTCAAAGAAGTGATTCTAAGATATGATTTACAGCCAATACTTGTTGATGTGTCTCGGTTCCTCCAGTCACTCCCTTCCATGTGTGACACCTTCCAGGGTCCCCAAACCCGAACCGGCCAGGCTTAGCTGACCAGGAGCGAGGCCCCGGGAGCCGCCCACTGTCCCGTCCCGGTCACAGGTGGTCACGCCGGGGGCGGTATTAGAACTCTTTCCATACCCCTTCCAAAAGTCAATTCGGCTTCCGAAATCCCATCATACAACTGTAAAGAGAGGTCAAATGAAGTCTTTCGAAGGCCCCAGCACAGTAAAGACTGGATTTTTAAGTAAATCAAGTTGCAGCCTGCGCCTCTTCGTGAAAAATGGCCTGGGCACCGCTGCGACGGAGGAAACTTTGTCACTTTGTCGGGCAGAGCGTCCCAACAGGACCCGAGCGGGGGAGGAAGAGGATGCTAGGGATTTGTGGAGACACATTTTCACTGCTTTCAACACCAAGTGGAGACACGGCCAGAAGTTTGGCAGAGGACTCCTGGTTTTCTGCCGGGGAGCCCAGGGTTGGGAGCACACGGCCCCGGCCTCGGCGGTCACTCGGCTTCCCTCCGGTCTGGCCACGCGGGTCCCCAAGGACGCGGCCCGCGGGTTTCGGTTTCCACTTTTCCTTCCCAGGCCGCTCCCACTTCCTCCGCCCAGTCCCGGTCCCGGGGGCCGCTCCTCCCTCGGCGTCCCGTCCGCTTCTCCCACACCCACCCCGGGGCCAGAAGGAGCGAATTCCTGTGGTCCCAGGAGTGCCAAGAGTGCGCGGCCAGACGGGAAATTGCAAAAGCCCTGAGCCCTGCCCGCCCCCGGCCTTCCCGTAACTCCCGCCCCTCGCGCTCGCCCCGCCGCTGATTCATAGCCCGGCGGCCGCCTCTGCACGTCCACACGGCCGGCCGCCCCGCCGTCCGCTCCGGCCGCCGCCGACTCGCCGGGACCGTGCGGACGGGCGAGCGCGGCGCGGCGCGGGGAGGAGCCGCCACCGCCAGCCCTGGGACTCGCGTCTGCGCGGACACGGCGCTCCGAGGGGTCCTCGCCCCCCGCCCGCCCAGCCGGTGGGTACCGATCAGAGATTACTTCCTTGCAGAGCGCCGCTGCGCTCGCCGCGGTTGCCGGCCTGCTCCTGAGTTCACCGTCCCGTCGCCTCTTTCTAAAGTGGTGGGGGAATGGTGCTGAATGAAGTCCCTGTGTGACCTACTTTGACCCCTCCCAGCACTCGGTGCGGCGCTCGGCCTCTCCCCTGCCACTCTCAATTCCCACCTGAAAGAGCCATTTCTCGGGGCGTCTGTGTCTCTCTCCACCCTGTCCTGTGTAGACGTACAGGTGGGAGGAGCTCACGCACAGGTGGAGTGAGGAAATCCCGGTGACGCCGCGGTCAAGGGCGCTTACCTTCTCCAGCCACGAAGAAGCCTCCTCCCCCAGTACACACTGTAGACGAGAAACTTAGGCATGGAGGGGTTCAGTGACTCACCCGAGGCCATAGGGCTAGCTGAGCTGGCGCTGAGATCAGAGCCCAGGTCTCCCAGGCCAGCGGTTTCTATTGACAACGCGAAGTTTTCCTGATGTTCCTTAACCTGCCCTCTGTCCACCCACCCACCCATCCACCCATCCCTCCTGCCGGTGCGTGGCCGGAGGCACAGTGCTAGGTGCTACAGAGAGGGGCTTGCTCACAGGCCTACCTGGAAGATACTTCCTGAACAAGCTATTCTACCCCAGAGAGGTAAATATGGGCGTCTGTAAGTATGTAGGCAGAGAAGACAGAATTGAATGTGGGACGTTTAATTTAAAAAAGAACTCTGGTGAAGGAGAAAGAAATTTGGGTCTCATTC
>CAUYRH010179910.1:0-18345 GCA_963574655.1 Perodicticus potto
TTGAGACAGAGCCTCAAGCTGTCACCCTGGATAGAGTGCTGTGGCATCACAGCTCACAGCAACCTCCAATTCCTGGGCTCAAGCGAGTCTCTTGCCTCCGCCTCCCAAGTAGCTGGGACCACAGGCGCCCGCCACAATGCCGGGCCATTTTTTGGTTGTAGCCGTCATTGTTGTTTGGTGCGCCCGGGCTGGATTCAAACACACCAGCTCAGGTGTATGTGGCTGGCGCCTTAGCCCGCTGAGCCACAGGTGCTGAGCCTGTTCTGTTATTTTTTGTATGTTTAGAATGCTGAAATGTTTTTGAAGTTAAATAAACAGTATTACATTTAAAAAAAAAAGATTGGGAAGAATGCCATGGGCATTACTATTAAGAACTATGATAAAAGGAAAAGATAAAAAAGGAGAAAGCTATAGAATTAATGGGATAAAGACCAGCTGTCATTTGCAGTGTGGAAAAATGTTACCTGCTGGTAAGTTTGGGTTAGTGTGAGAAACAAGGTCAGCAGACAGACGCCCACATGCAGATTGTAAGCGGCCTGTCCCCTTGTGCTTCCCAACAAGCACTGACAGGGACTATTGTGAATTGAGGTCACCAAAGCCCCCAAATGTGGTGATGACCTCTTTGGCCACAACTGCTTGGGCCTTTGTCCAGAGGAGAGGCCTTCCTGTCCGACTCACTGTTTTTCCAAGCCCCTCCTAGGGGTGCCGTTTGGGCTGAGACAATCTGCTGCGTGGTCTGCCCCGGGAAGGCCTGGTGGTCTAAGCCGAGCTTGCCAGGAAGCACCTACCTGTGTGTGGTCACCTCTGGGAATGCTCTCTCTAGATTTAAGAGTACATTTACTACTAGAAGCTGAGAAGTGACAGCTGGTCACAACTGAAAAGACAGATCACCAAAATCATTACCTGCTAGGAAAACCCAGCACTAGAGAGGAATTCACAGAGACTCCTAAATTGATTCCATCATGCCCAAGTGCAATGACCCTCTTTCCAAGGGGCACATAAAATGTTCCTAGTCAACAAGGAAAGGCTGATTATACTCAGTATAACTGGATTAATAAAATAGAGGGAATAATCTGAAATAATTTCCAAGAAAACGGATAATTTCCCAAAGCGGCTTTGAGACTTAAAGGGCAACGTTTCATTTCAGTAGACCCTCAGGAAATGGCCTCAGTCGGTGATGGCCACCAGGTAACCTGCAAGTAGTGGTTATCCTGCCAGCCAGACCTGAGAAGGTCATGGTGAGGACCCAGGACCAGAGGTGGTGTTCTTAAAAATGTATCCATTATCACCCCATTCCACAATAGAATATACATGTCACAGAATGTCACTGGTAGGTCCCTAAATCTATTACATTTTTTAAAAAAGGAAAAAAGTTAAAAATGTATCAGCTGGGCAACGTTTCCTACGGAGGCCACAGACAGCAAAGAGTGGCCTCAGAACTACCAAGGAGCCAGCACCACCCTGCTGGCCCAGCCCAGAGTGGTGCAGTGCCTCAGGGACGCGGGAGTGACACTCTTGACCACAGTGGCAGACACCATCATGCCATACCCAGGACAAGCTGTCCCTCTGGCGGCTTGCTCAGTATTGACTTTGGAACTCACCAGCACGCTCCAGTTTTGTAGAACAGCTGGAAAACCGGAGCCACCATTGAAGATTGCATTAATACCCACAAGACAGATTGCAGCCGCCATCACACACCTGGGACCTGGGATGGAGAGAGGGACCAACCATTAACGGGCACAGGAACCTCGGCCCCGCTGCCTCCTCCTGGGGTTGCTGACGGAGCAGGGACAAGGTAATGGAAGGCGTCTGACGAGCCCCACTCAGGAACGATCTTACATCAGTGTCGTGAAAGCACTCTGAGCCCGGAAAATGACCTTAGGACTTGGTGGAGCAAGTGAGAGGAGCTCGCGGTGAGGAGGAGGCTTCTGAGAGGGCAGGACTCAGGCCTGTGGCAGAGGCCGCAGGAGGAGGCTGCCAGGCCCAGCAAGCAGCGACTCAGCACATACGCTTCCCGGTCACATCCCAAGGACTGTGGCCCTGCCCAGGGAAAGCCTGGGACATGCAGCCCCCCAACAGGAAGTTCCACAAACATAACCAGCTCCAGCTTAGACCACAGTAACAGGTCTGGTCAGCCCGAGGCCACAGGAGAACCCTGTGTTGTCACATGTACCAATGACTAAACTTCGCTCCCAGCACCTCTAGAAAACAAAAACTGAAAGGAAACACATTTGTGAATACACCCTGCTACTCTGTAGGGTCTGAGAATTTTGAAATATGAAGGTGTAAATACCTGGCAAATAATACATTTGCAGTATTTGTCTCATGGGCATGGTTGCCTCTGGGCCAGCTGGTTTTTACCAGAATTCCTGGTGCCAAGGAAAGAAGCCCAACTCTGTGTATCAGGATGCCAGTGGCCTTAGTCCTACTAACACTTCTGGAATTTTCCATCCTGCAGAAAGAGAGGCTGTCTCTAGCCAGCAGGGCTTCATGAACAGGGTGCAACATACTGCTACAAACTTGAGTCCCCAAGAAACCAGCCACTGGTTCAGTGGGCATGGGAGGTCACCCCATCTGAGAGACCTGTATCCCCACAGGTGGCCCTAACACTCAGCAGGTGGAGACCACCCCGTGCTGAAACTGCCTCTGGAGCCCTGGGTTAGCCTGAAGGAAAGGCCACCTTCCTAGGATATCTCTCTTCTCAGAATTGAGGGAGAAAAATGTTTTCCCCAGAATTTCCTTATAAAAACATTAAAGAGATGAGTGGATATGATTCTAGTTTCTTCGTAAAAGTTAAGTTATACGAGGGTAAGAAAATAAACATTTGGCTCGGCGCCTGTGGCTCAACGGGCTAAGGTGCCAGCCACATACACCTGAGCTGGAGGGTTCGAATCCAGCCCGGGCCCACCAAACAATGACGGCTGCAACCAAAAAACGGTCGGGCGTTGTGGCGGACGCCTGTGGTTCCAGCTACTTGGGAGGCGGAGGCAAGAGACTCGCTTGAGGCCAGGAGTGGGAGGTTGCTGTGAGCTGTGTGATACCACAGCTCTATCCAGGGTCACAGTTTGAGGCTCTGTCTCAAAAAAAAAAAAGAAAAGAAACATTTATCTTTGCAAATGAAACCTACTGGCTCCCATAACCTCTCCTAGCCCTTCCCACTTTTGTCAATAGCAGGGGAGGGAGGGAGGGTGGGCATGGGTGAGTGACCCTCAGGTACCTCCAGAGCTGCACAGCCAGGCTGAACAACTTGGGAGGCTGCACTCTCAGGCACCTTTTTTGTTTTTTTTGCAGTTTTTGGCTGGGGCTGGGTTTGAATCTGCCACCTCCATATATGGGACCGGCACCCTACTACTTTGAGCCACAGGCACCTGTCTTTTAAGAAGTCACATTGGGCTCGGCGCCTATGGCTCAGTGGGCTAAGGCACCAGCCACGTACACCTGAGCTGGTGGGTTTGAATCCAGTCCGGGCCCGCCAAACAACGATGATGGCTGCAACCAAAAAATGGCCGGGCGTTGTGGCGGGCGCCTGCAGTCCCAGCTACTTGGGAGGCGGAGGCAAGAGAATCACTTAAGCCCAAGAATTGGAGGTTGCTGTGAGCTGTGTAACAGCTTGAGACTGTCTCAAAAAAAAAAAAAGAAAGAAAGAAAAGAAGTCCCGTTGGTTCCTCTTGTCCTCTGGGCTTAAGCTGACCAGCATGACTCACACTGACTGAACACGGAGACCAGCACGTTTACCCCATGACCTCAGAGCACAGACAGGGCTCTATCACAGGTTGCTCTGCACAGCAACAACAGTTGCAGAGGATCATTAACAATTACACCAGGACTCCCTGGTGGGCAGTGAGGACCCATGAACCAGAGGCCATGCCACAGAGACTCCATGAGATGGCTCCCAAGAGAACATGGATTTCCAAACTTCATCCTCCTGAATCTCTATGTTCCACCAAGGAAGAGAGAACTGGTAATGGAGGTTTGGGGCGGAGGCTCCTGGAGGTGGCCCTGACCTAGAATTGCTCTCGGGAGCTGTGGCGCCATTGGATTCAATGCCCTGGTCTTAACATGTGGCCACCCTCTTCGAATGCCTTCCAGGGAAGAGTCAGGAGCAGATGCTCGGGAGTCTTGAAGAACTGAGCTAGACTCACAGAAAACATAAATGGCAGAAAGTAGGAGGGGAAAAATCTCAGCTTTTACTGCATCTGCTGGTCACAAACAGTCTTGGTCTGGAGGGGAGCTCAGTAAATGCTGTGGTGTCAGCAGACAGCCAGAAGACACAGCAGTGGCGAGAAGAATGCCCACCATAGCATCCAGGGTCCTCAGGCCCATCCCTACCATTTCAACTCACACAAGAACTGTAACAGACACAGGGGATTGGAAGATTCACTCTCCCCACCGGGAAAATGGAGAAACTTCACAGAGAGAGAGGCTGCCACACCCCCAGGGCTCACCTGCACTGCTGCCCAGGCACTCTCTTCCCCAGGTTCCTTAGAGCCTCACCTGACCCCAGCCTGCTGCGTTTCAAGCCCATTTATTTCGATTTAGAAAAGGGAGAGACAAGAAGAGGATCAGAGGAGTTGAATAACTTTCTAAATTTCACTTCAGCTCCATACAAATCCGGTAAAGCTTTTGGTCTCTGCTCGGCTGCAATCCTCTCAGGCAGACCCTCACTACTCTGCTGGCACCCACAGCATTTACCCTCTTACTTTTTCCCTTAACACTTGCCATCACCTGACTATGTTTATTATTCTGTCCCCTACATCTGTTCACTGGGCCTTTATCGTGTTAATAACCTTAGGTTGGTGTGGGGCCCTTGATTCACAGAATAGCAAATGAATCCAAGTGGTGCACTGGCTTCTGGGCACACAGCGGTATGGGAGCCCCACACACAGGTCTCTTCAAAGGGGAGGGCAAGGCTGACGGCAGAAGCTATGGCAGCTGTCTGTGCCTGCTTGGAGACCCAGTGACCACCTTCCCTGCACACTGGCACTTGGGGCTCCCGTGAGGACAACTCTTTACTCACAGCCAAAGACAGGCTAGGCCATTCCTCCCAAAATAAACCATAAGGAATAAAATGCTCCCAAACCCAACCGCTCCCAAATCCAATCTCTCTTGCCATTTCCTTCTTTAATTTGGTGATGCTGTAACTACATGTGCTTGTAATTTCTATGCTGTGGTCCTGGTCCATGGCCAGGGAAATTTCTTGAGTTCTTACAGAGTAATACCTCTGCACACCACCGACTCCCACACACTCTTTCTTTTTATAAAAAGTTTATATTTGGATATCCAACAATGAAAGCTATCTAACTCTCATTACCTGTAAGGAGTGACAAAAACTCACTCATTCTCTCTTTCTCGGTAAGTCTGGGAAAATGATCAATTTTTATCAGAAGTCAAGGTGGATAAATTAAAAATCCCTGAAGGACCTGTGGGAGAGCAGGCCCTGACTGCTCAGGATTTGGGAGGATGGCGTCTGGATGCTCTGCCACAGCAGAGTGACAGCCAGTCTGTGTGGACTGAGGACAATCTTGCCTCCTGTCCTGCTCTCGTCTCTCCATGCAGGGGGGGGAAACGATGAGTGGGGGAAAAAGCCCCCCCATAGAATACAGGAAGGGCCATGAGGCCAGGGGTGCCCCGGATGGCACCTGCCTTTCATTTGGCCTTTCTGAGAGATGCATTTAAGTCTGAAGTGTTTATATTAGCTCATGAGCATCACTGTTTCCAATTCTAATTTACATTTCTGTAGGATTACATAGTTTGGATTATTAGCTGTCTTGTAAAGGACTTGATCCAAGAGACTAGAAGGAGCTGAAATCACAAACCCACAGTGAGCTGGCTCCACTTCGGGCGAGACCACAGATTGGACCCCCAGTGTGGCAGGGGAATCAAAACAAATGATTCATCCACAGGAAACATTACACGTGTTTATTCAGATTGTACAGAGTTTGTATAAGCTGTATTTATTTACTTTTTTTTGGAGACACAGTTTTACTCTATCACCCTGGATAGAGTACTGCAGCATCATAGCTCACAGCAAACTCAAACTCTTTGGTTCAAGTGATCCTCCTGTCTCAGCCTCCCAAGTAGCTGGGCCTAGGGACTACTAACACCTGCCACAACACCTGGCTAGTTTTTCTATTTTTAATAGAGACGGGGTGTCACTCTTGCTCAGGCTGGTCTCAAACTCCTGAGCTCACGCAATCCACCTACCTCGGCCTCTCAGAGTGCTGGGATTATAGCCGTGAGCAACTGTGCCCGGCCATAAGACATACTTCAAAAGGGGAGCAATCCAGTCCTCCTTTGCCAGCCACTGCTGCCCCTGGCGCTCTGGTTGACAGGTCTGTGACCATGATGGGTTGGAGAACAATAAGGAGACATGGACGAGCAAAGCCCAGGATCTTTTTCACTGCAACACTTGGGAATGCTCACTAATGAATATCTGCTCTTTGAGCTATGTAATTTTAAAAAATAAAAAATTATAAAGCCCTTTCTTAGGCCTTGTGCCAACATTTCTTGCTAACAGCTTTACCAACTGCAAGTGTTGAACTGCAGGTCTCTACATGGCAGGTGACAGGCTCTGCCCTACCTCACCTGCCCCGCCTGGACCTTCTTCGCTCCCGATAAGCTGTGACACTCATGTCTAAGTGACCCGCAAGTTCTGTGCTCAGTGACCTCTCTTCCAATTTCATTAACACCCCAGACTCCTGGCTACTGCTAAATTCCTGATCTGCATTTCAAGCCATGAACTCTCACAGGCCTCAGAATGTTGTTTTGTAATCCTAGATACCTCCACTTGAATACCTTACCAGCCTGTGAAAACTAAGAGACAGACACATGGCCATGGAAAATAAGAGGTGCTCACAGCAGGATCCATGTACACTGTACCTTCTGGATTTGCAGGGCAGTGCTGGGCCAATGTCATCAAGGTGGTGGAGGAAACACCACCACCTAAATGATGAAGGCTTTGGGATCTGTAGTGTAACTGTAAAAATTAGTTAGGAGGGCTGGGCTAGGTGGCTCACACCTGTCTGTAATCCTAGCAATCTGGAAGACCGAGGTGAGAAGACCGCTTGAGTTTGAGCTCAGGAGTTCAAAGACCAGGCTAAGCAAGAGCAAGATCCTGTCTCTACCAAAAATAGAAAAACTAGCGGCATGGTGGTGGAAGCTGTCTGTCCCAGCTACTCAGGAGGCTGAGGCAGGAGGATTGTTTGAGCCCAAGAGACTGAGGTTGCTGTGAGCTAGGATGATGCCATGGCACTGTACTTACAGTGGCAGAGTGAGAGTCTGTCTCAAAACAAACAAAAAACCCTGCCAGGGCTGGGCATGGTCGTTCACACCTATAACTCTAGCACTGTGGGAAGCCGAGGTGGGTGGATTGCCTGAGCTTATGGGTTCGAGATCAGCCTGAGCAAGAGCAAGATCCCGTCTCTAAAAATAGCCAGACGTGGCAGGTTCCTGTAGTCCCAGCTACATGGGAGGCTGAGGTAAGAGAATCCTTTGAGCCTAGGAGTTTGAGGTTGCTGTGAACTGTGACGCCACCAGAATGACAAAGTGAGACTCAGTCTCAAAAACAAGCAAAAAAACCCAAAAGAACCCCCCCAAAGCCTGCCATTTCTTAGCACTATTTCATTTAAAAAGGTATCCGAACACAGAAACATAATTTCAGCATAAAAGACAAATACAAATAGCTGCAAGAAGCTACTATAGTATCCTGATTTTTCCCATCTCATCACAGATGAACACTGGTCACAGGATGTATATTTAAGGGGGCTACAGGTTTAGTTTCTGGCTATGAAATTAGGGTATGGTTCCCCAAAGTGTGCTTTATGTAAATCAAACTCCTAAGATTATGTGAAAAAAAAAAAAAGATCCCTGGTCTCAATTGAGACTGACAAATATTACCCACTAGAGCACCCTCCTCTTAAAAACTAATGGTGTTCATATTGTAATAAAGGTTCTGAGAATCTTTGGCAGAGAAATTTGTTTGACTATTTGACTTTGCGGGTATTTTTATACTCTCCCTATGATTATCTCTGAGGACTAGTATTATTTGCCCACACTCAGAAATATGTTGGGTCAAAGGAAGAACAGATATAATTCTAGTTTATTGACATTGATGTCTTAGCACAGAAAGGTGCTCGACTTTGTTCCTCTTACCACCATCAGATAACCCCTCAATAACTGGCTTATACTGACTAGCCACGCTCACCACCTTGTGGGATTTCTGATGTTCTGACACCCGTTACTAATCTTTCTCCTATGTGGTGAGGTCCTTCCTTTGAGAACTAAAAAGGCTTCCTTCTGACATAGGACTGGAGCTTGTCTGGAAGTGCCGAGCTCCTCCTTCAGCAAATCAAGCCCATGCACTCAGCTGTACCCCCAGATCTTGAAGTTGATCTGACCCACTAAATGAGACTTCAGGTTAACAGGGTAACTTGCTTGTGGAAACTCTTTTAAAAAAATCTTACTCTAGGCAACGCCTGTGGCTCAGTGGGCAGGGCGCTGGCCCTATATACCGAGGGCGGCAGGTTCAAACCCAGCCCCGGCCAAACTACAACAAATAGCCGGCGTTGTGGCGGGCGCCTGTAGTCCCAGCTACTCGGGAGGCTGAGGCAAGAGAATCGCCAAAGCCCAGGAGCTGGAGGTTGCTGTGAGCCGTGTGATGCCACAGCACTCTACCGAGGGTGACAAAAGTGAGAGACTGTCTCTACAAAAAAAAAATCTTCCTCTATGCTCTTTTCCTCCTAAGAGGGCGCTGACCTGCAGGGACAGTTCTAGGGTCTACCATCTCTTTAGTCTTTTCCGAGAGGGCTGGATGTCTCTCCATTCAAGTGGAATCTAAGTCAACCAGACGTCTGTTCTCTTCTCATGCCTCTCCATCTAAATAGCCTCGAATGACCTAACAAAGCAACGGGCCTTAGTATTAATGGCAGAAGAAAAGGAACATTAGTTTCATTTGAGGTATTTTAACTTTAGACTAGAAGGCCTCTGAGAAAAGGCCCAAGACTCTCTTGTCAGCATTAGTAACATGTGCAGAACCTCTTGCCACGACCTCTAGCTTTTCTAACAGGATGGAGGTCTCGCCTCCCTCTTCTCATTTTCCTCCTGTTTTCTTTCTGAAGGAAAGATGTAAACCCAGAGAAAGCTGACTGTAGAGGCGTAATACTTAAAAAGCCCAACCCAAATTCACACACGAAATAAGAGTTCAGGATAACAGTGCTTTAACAGAAATTCAGACAAAATAATGAATTACAGAAGGCAATCGGTATTTTGTAGAAATTATATGGGAATAAATTTATTGGGTAGTTCTCCGAAGCAAAGTTAGGTCTAAAATGGCACAAAGGTGCCAATTCAGAATATTGCTTCCCTCAAGACAAAAAACTATGTCAGACAGCCTACTGGAAACACCACACTGCTTTTGGTACAAAAATCCAGTAATTTTAGAAAGATTAGAACTTGAGATGTGATGCACACAGGGCCTATGTCTGTAACTGAGGAGGACTCAGTGCTGCCAGCTGGTGAACCAGTGATGCCACGACACTTTCTGGCACCTGTTCCCAGACGACAGCTCTGAGTGCTCCTCTGCGGAGCGCGAAGGCCAGGTATAGCCTCCTACGTCCTTTCTCTTTCAATCCAGGGGAAAACTTACTCAGAAGAGATGGATGGCTGCATAGCTCTTCGTGTGAGAACTTAGAAATGATGGACGGTTGGAGGAGATGCAGCTGTGTGCGTGAGGGGGAAGGATGAGAGCTGAACTCAGAGTCCTGCGGACCAGATGTGACTCAGCACACTCTGCGGTGAGACCAAGTACTTACATAGTATTCAGCAGAACTGACGGGACTTCCAGCCCTGAGAAGTGGCCTCGGAGGGAGGGAGCCAGCGCATCTGGAAAGACATGTGGGGAGAAGGCTGTGAGCCAGGAGGGGCCTGCTTGCCACCACTTCCTCACTGCTCCAAAACCATACCCGCTCACCTTGGGTAGAAAAGGAGGACGTTTTCACACACCCTTTTGAATACGCAGGCCAGAGTCTTAGGAAAGCAGCCATCGCAAGAGCCCAGAGTTCTACCAGCTCCTCTGTTCTATCCTCCTTTCCAACGTTAAAAGCCATTCTGAGGCTAAAAGCCAGCCCAGTGAATTCACCTTCCGATACTTACTTAGAAATGCCCAGGTTGGTGAAATGGCTGCCTAACAGTTTTCTAAACAGGCTGTGGAAAGGTCATCTGCCTTGGTAGGGCAGGGGCAGTTTAAGACCCCATCTACACCAGTGGCCTGGCAGGACTTGAGATTCTGTTCCTACCCTTAGAAAAAGGGTGTGGGATATGATTGTAAGAGGGTCTTTACCTAACAAATGCAATCAATGTAAAAAAGAAAAAAAAAAGGGTGTGGCTCTTGGCGCTGTCGGGTGTCTGCCCTCTGCTGAGGGGCCTCTTAACAGGTGAGACCATCTCTTCCAGTGGGTTTCCAAAGTGGAAGGCCAGCCCCAAACACAAATGGACTTAGTAACACTTTGTTCACTTGGTAGGTTATTCCAGATCCTATGCCAAGGAAAATATGAAAAAAACAAACACAAGGGCAAGTGCACTGGGTCTTCAATAAACATCCCTCTATCGCAGTGGTTCTCAACTTTCCTAATGCCGCGCCCCTTTAATATAGTTCATGTTGTGGTGAACCCCAACCATAAAATTATTTTCATTGCTACTTCGTAACTAATTTTGCTACTGTTACAAATTATAATGTAAATATCTGATATGTAGGATGTATTTAGGTGACCCTTGTGAAAGGGGTCACGACCCACAGGTTGAGAACCACTGATCTATCGGCAATGTGTTTGGATAGAGGCAAGAGATGCCTGCTTCCCGCTGCTCTTCTGACACAGAGGAGGGACAGCCTCCCCACTGCGAACCAGCCCCAGGAGGCAGTGCTGAAGTGGAGATGGGCAGAGTGAGTTACAACCCACAGATCTGCAGCAGAAGCCCACACGGGAGTAGGTCCCCTCCCTGGTGTGGCAGGAGGACTTATCCAGCTCTCCAAAGCATACGGGACGCCAGATGTAGGTCTGGTAGGAAGGGCGTACCCTGGGGCCAGAGGTGAGCTGTAAGGGGACAGTAGAAGGCCAGGCTCTGGAGGGCCTGCAGAGTCTCCTGCCACATCAGATCTTATCTTACAGGTGGGCAAATCAACTGAGGTGTGGGTATCCCGAGTAACCAGTGACCACGATCAGAGCTCAGTGAGGTCAGGTCTGGGTCAGAATCCAGGATTAGGCTCTGCAAGATTCGTTAACGTGATCCTAGAAGATGTGATGTCTGGAAACTGGGTCCTAGAGAAGGCTAACGTAGTACCTTTCTGCCCTTGACATGGATACATGGAAGCCCTTGGAGTGTCCTCGGAGTCAGTGCAGGGTGAGGGACTATGCTCCTAATGGGGAACGGGGGCAACAAGACTGTGGACAGGAGCAGAGTCCTCCCCCCAGGCCATCTGTGGGTTAGATCTCCCTCCTCCAGTGACCATTTCAGACATTGCCAGCAGCAGGTTACCAGCTAGAGAGCCCCCAGGAGGTACCAAAGCTCATTTAAGGCAGCACTGGAGTCCCTTTCAAAACCCATACCATTATGGGGATGAGGGATCGAATCTTTTCCCGTGCAGGCAAGCTAGAAACCACATTGCTTTGGAGATTCAGGACAGTATGCAGGACACAGGAAAGAGAAGAGAAAGGAGAGGAAAATGTGGGATGGGGAGGAGGGGAGAGTACAGGGAGGAGACAGAGAAAAGAAAAACTCATACCTACCCACGGCTTATGGCTTTGTGCATCTGAATCCACTTGCTCACTAAGCAAAGAGCAGAGCTGGAGTTGCCTTCCTGAGACAGGCGGTAAGGGAAGGAAGGGGGCACAGGGCCCCTGAGGCAGGTGGGGGGCTGGTCTGTGTGCACCGGGTCAGTGTGGGGTGCAGTGGTGTGAACTGGTGCTGCCCGGGGCACCTCGCCCAACGAGGCCATGGAGACACAGGAAGAGGGAGCGCTGCCCGGGGAGAAGAGGCGCAGAGTGGACAGTATGGTTCTGCTTGGGTGAAGGTGACCGCAAGGACGAAGCCCGTTCTTCCCTCCCCAGTCCCACCACCTCTCTGGCATGGAGGCCGCTCCACCCACACAGCCCTTGCGCTCGCTCCGTTGGACGTGCCTGCACTGCGTGGGATGGCCTGTCCTCAGGTTCCTGTCAGCCTAGGAACACTCCTAGGTGACAAGGAGGTAGATTCCAAGCTGGGGGTCCAGAGTAAGCTGTGCTCAGCAGGTGTGAGGGCGCCGTGAAGCAGCAGGCCACCTGATCCTCTGAGTGGATGTGGCAGTGGGAGGGGCAGACCCCCAAATTCATCACTCCTTGTTGCGTCTCACGGGCTCTTCTCACCGCATTCCACAAGCACGAGGCTGGACCCACCTCCCAGCAGAGGGCAGCACCTCCCGGGCCAAGTCTAGTTCCTGTGGCTGACCTGGGAGAACCAGCTGCCCTACACTAATCTCTGCTGTTGAAGGGTAATGAGAAGGTCCACCCATCGCCCTAGGTCAGGCTGCTATTCCCTAGGGCAGTGGTTTTCAACCTTTTTTATATCACAGCACACTTGAATCTATAAACTTCCATGACATAAATTACATACTTACTATGCTTTGAGTTTTTTTCAAAAATAATTTAATGATCTTTGAAATTTTTCATGGTACCTCTAAGATCCTGTCATGGCACACTATGCCATGGCACCCGGTTGAAACCCACTGCCCTAGGGGCTGCTTTAGGACACCCACAGTTCCCTCCAGGCTCTGAGTTAAGCTCCTCCCCACCTACAGTTCAGAACGGGTGTAAGTCGACTCATTTGAATGGAGTCATACTGACTGGCCTTCCACTTAAGGCAATGACCCTTGACATTTCTTTATCTCGTCTGCAGAAAAATGGATGTGCACAAACACACACACTCACAATCCTGCATCCATACAATTCCAGGAACTTCTGAAGAGCCTGTAGGAAACTCTAACACAATATATTTAACCAAAGTGACCCTGACTGACATCTGAGTAGGCAGCATGAAAAATCCTGGGAATATTCTCCACTAGTAACAGTTATTATTACTATTACAACTCAGTCCCCAGGAGATGCACTGTTTTAGATTTTACCACCACGTCTCTTCAGGAATGCTTTTAAAATACAGTGCTCCTGTAGTGGTAACACTGTCCATCTCCAACACCTTATTGTGGTAACAGATTAAAGTAGCAGAGCATGCGATACACCCTGAAAAACTCAGAGCAAAAATAAAATGGAATGCTAGAGAAAGTTACAAGTATCCATAAAAATAATTTCCATCCTTTTCCATTTATAGATGAGAAAAACTAAGGCCCAGAGGATTAAAATACACACAGAATTTATTTCTGAACACTGCTGCCAAGGACAGAAAGACCTTGACTAGTCTTTGGGGTGGAACCCCACTCTGCTCCCCTATCTTTTGAGGAGCACAACATAAAGGAGTGGAAGTGTTGTTATTTGCCTTGTACTAGCCCCTTTCTAGTGACTGGATCTCATTATCACAATGGTTCATGTCGTGTGATTAGCAGGTGACCTGCTCAATTTATGGTTACTGTTGTTAGTAAATACCCTTGGGCGTGACTAGTTTCTTCTCCGTGGAATAAAGGGCTAAGTCTAGACCAGTGGTTCTCAAAGTGTGGTTCCTGGCCCCTCAGCACCACCTGGGAATTTGTGAGAAATGCAGAAACTCTAGGGGCAGGGTCCAATCTGCATTTTAAACAAGACCTCCCGTTGTTAACCTGCACATACACCAGTCTGGGAGACACTGCTCTTAATTAAGGTTCTCAGTTCCCACCAGCGGATTCTCGATAAGTATCAGCACATTTAAAGGCTCTGAGAAGTTTCAAAATAAAGAAAGCTGTGTGACCTGATTTAGCCCTGGATTTCCCAAGTTTATCTGACTGCAGAATCTTTTTAATATGTAACTATTAATACCTGTGGGTGCTGAAAATGCTGGTCTGGACAGCCTTCCATTCGGCGGGAACATTCGGTGGGTCTAGGAGGCTGAGGTGAGCCAATGTGGCTCCTTACAAAACGAGAGCTGGAAGGTCACAGCAGCTGGTACCCTGGATGTCTAGTCTACACGGAAAAGCTAAGATTTTCTCTTGCCTTTCCTAACACAGGTGCTATGAATGACTGCAGATTTCTCCAGCACCATATTCAGAACTAAGATACCCCTCTTTTTTTTTTTTTTTTTGTAGAGACAGAGTTTCACTTTATCGCCCTCGGTAGAGTGCCCTCGCGTCGTCACACAGCTCACAGCAACCTCCAACTCCTGGGCTTAGGCAATTCTCTTGCTTCAGACTCCCAAGTAGCTGGGATTACAGGCACCTGCTACAACGCTCAGCTATTTTTCCGTTTTTGCAGTTTGCCGAGGCCGGTCTGAACCCACCACTTTCGGTATATGGGGCCGGTGCCCTACTTGATGAGCCACAGGCACCGCCGAAGACAACCCTCTTTTGACAAATATTTAAAAGCAGTTAATTTTATGTGAACTGTATGTTATCTCAAACAAATGGACTAATTGGTTTTCAGGGAATGAATATTCTCAAGCAGGTTCTACCACTGTTTCACAAATGAAGCCCTGAATACCCAGTGGAGATGCTTTTCCAACACCGAGCTGTCTGCAGCGAGCCACTCATGCTGATTCGTGACCACTGACTGCCCCACTTGCTCTACATCTCAGGACCCACTCTTGGGTAGCGTCACCAAATAAAGTGTCTCAGGCCCTACACAGCAAGCTCTGCCAGAGCCTGCCATGTTGAGAAGTTGCCCAAAGCATATCTGGTCCAAGAAACTCCAAATTCACAACAGGCTGGAGTAGTGATGTACAATACAAAACTACTAACCCCTAAGGTTCTAGGCAGAATGTTCAGATTTATGTGACTGGGTTCAAAGGGGGACGTCTGCCATCTCACCTACCACAACAGCTGGAGCAGAGGTGAGCAAAAAAGGCCTGGCTGGAGAAGGCCATGACCACCCCAGCCATGTGCTCTTAAAACAGTGGTTCTCAACCTTCCTAATGCCGTGACCCTTTAATACCGTTCCTCATGTTTCATTGCTAAGCAACGAAAATAATTTTATGGTTGGGGGTCACCACAACATGAGGAACAGTACTAAAGGGTCACAGCATGAGGAAGGTTGAGAACCACTGTCTTAGAAGATCTCCCGGTCAGGATGGCAGGGCGGTGCTGAGTCCCAGCCACGGCAGGCATAAGATCCAGACTACAAGAACAAGGTCCTGGGACTATGAACTCCCCCTGCCAAGGCCAATCAAAGCTAGTTTAATTAAACACATACTTTCAGAGAGAATTTTTTTCTCCTGGGCTTTTAGACTCTTTCCTTTTCTGTCTTAAGCACAACAGGCATGTGAAATGTGCTCAGACATCTTAGAAGTTCTTCAAGACGCCACTTGGGTTAAGGGCACCCAAGCGTGTAACACCCTGTGTCAGATTAAGTCCACAGTGGTTGCCTGTCATCCATATTTAATTTTGTCAGTCTGTTAATTTTTAACCATGTTTGCTATCAAGGGCCATTAGCGGTCCCCAGGAGCTGAGCTCAGTGAAGCGAGTGGAACTGTGGCAGAATGCATGAAGCTTAAGTTGGGGCATCCCACTTTCCCATCCTGTCACTGGGTTCGGGTGTTCCCCACTGGCAGCACAGATCCTGAATAAAACATGATCCCATTTGGAGTTGAGTTCCCTCCCCCTCACCCCCGTCACAATTGGTTTTCTTCAAGTGAAAGTTCACTTTCTCCTTTCACACAAGTATAAAGACTACATTTTACAGTTCCAAAGTTTCTTCGCAGCCTTGGTTTTGTTTCCAGAGCAGTTAGAAATCACATACTTGTGGATGGTCGCTGGGTGCCTATGCCTAGGGAAGGAGGCCAGGAAGCCTGGACGGACAGCCAGCTGACCCAACCACAGGCCCTTCTCAATCCATGCCACAAGCCGCAGACCATTCCTGCCTTGGCTCTAGTCGCTTCTCATATTTACTAAGGAAGCAAGCAAGCCTGGGCACCTCTCTCATTGGGGTCCTGGTCTGGAGTCCCTGTATCCTAAGTGCTTCTGAAGATCCTACGGAGGGCCAGGAACCCCCGAGCCAGGCCAGATCAATTCTAACAAGGGAAGGCAGTGGAGGGGCTGCTGTCATAGTCGTCACTACTAACTTCTGCCAAGCATTTTACTTTTAAATGCAAAGTAACTCCATGAAGCAGGTGTTTATTCTTCTAATTTATAGATGAGGAAACACTGAGGCTCAGCGAGATAAAAAAACCAAACCAAACCAAACAAACAAAAAATAACTTGCCTAAAATCTCAAATGTAGCAGTGTAGGTGAAAACTCATTAAAATCTTGCTTGTCGGGCGGTGCCTGTGGCTCAGAGGGTAGGGCACCAGCCCCACATACCGAGGGTGGAGGGTTCAAACCCAGCCCCGGTCAAAAACTGCAAAAAAAAAAAAAAAAAAGAAAAAAAGATAAAATCTTGCTTGTCAGATTTAAAAACACTGAGTCCCAGTTAGGTTCCAGGCCCTCTGCACCACCCTATGGTGGCAAACAGACCACACTTTTTTTTTTTTGAGACAGTCTCAAGCTGTCACCTTGTAGAGTGCTGTCACATCACAGCTCACAGCAACCTCCAACTCTTGTGCTTAAGCGATTCTCTTGCCTTAGCCTTCCAAGCGGCTGGAACTACAGGTACCCGCCACACCACCTATTTTTTTTGTTGTTGTAGTTGTCATTGTTGCTTAGGAGGATTGGGCTGGGTTCAAACCTGCCACCCTAGGTGTATGTGGCTGGTGTCCTGCTGACTGAACTATGGGTGCCGCCCTATACATTTTCTTAATCCCTGGAGGTGGGCTCACAAACAGTACGTACAGGTGCCACTCACTGAGACTCAGCGTGGGGCCTTTACTGCTAATGAGGTCGGGGTGGGGTGGGGGGTCGCATAGACTCCAGGGAGTTTAGCCTCATAGAGGACAAAGCAGAACCCATGTAAGAAATGTGAAGAACGGGGCACCAAATGAAGGTAATGCTGCTGCGCCCAACCGAGGCCCAATCTGAGCGATTTTCCCAAACCTGGCAATAATATTGTGGTTTCTAAGTCTTTTCGGGATCAGGGATCCTGGCCAGAGCCAGCAGGCCAGTCTGGGCTTCAACAGCAACAACTCTAACCCAACACATCTGGATGACTGATTCTGGATTGCTAGGTTCTAAAGAGGCCAGTGAGAACAAGGTAAATGTCTCTCACTGCCTTACTGAGTATGGGGCTCCTTGGCAGATGAAGGGCTCAGAGAGAAAATCTGCTTGGCAGAGAGTGGGATCCCCTGGTTCCAATCACAGGACCATGAAGGGAGTATCTTCCACAGCGCAAAATGTATGATAACTCCCCTGCCTGGAAACAAGACTGAGGGGAACCCTAATGGGACAACTGTGGGAAGAAAGTACCAGACAGGCTAGAAAGGAATGGCCGGGTGACCTGTGGGTTTTTTTCTCTTCTCTCGTTTCTGATAGGAAAGCAAGATAAGGCAGCAGCTGGAAAGTTCAGGGACAGTGGGTTTGCATAAAGCAGTGGTTCTCAACCTTCCTAATGCCGCAATGTATTTTCATTGTTACAAAGGGGTCGTGACCCACAGGTTGAGAACTGCTGGTATAAAGCAAACCACAGGTCTGTTCCATTTCTCTGGGATTTTAGCTGCTTCTCACTTTGTTGTTTTTTTTTTTTTGGCTGGGGCTGGGTTTGAACCAGCCACCTCCGGGGTATATGGTGCTGGCGCCCTACTCCTTGAGCCACAGGCACCGCCCTGCTCCTCACTTTGGATGTATCCTGTCAGGAATAAGTTTTCTTCTGGCAGGCATGTCCTGGCTTGACCTGGAGGAAAATTCTTCCAATGTTGGCACCACTGTGGTCACTGCAGGGCATATGCTGTCACTTGGTAAATGTAGGTGGCACTCTGTCACTTAAACGCCTCATTTTACTCTGTCCTTCATGCATTCCACCCGACTCTGGCTTTCCATTTGGCTATAGTCAGGCTCTGCAGCCCCCATTAGTGTTGTCCAAGTGTGCTACATGTTTTTTTTTTTTTTTTTTTTTTGAGACAGAGCCTCAAGCTGTCACCCTGGATAGAGTGCTATGACATCACAGCTCACAGCAACCTCCAATTCCTGGGCTCAAGCGAGTCTCCTGCCTCCGCCTCCCAAGTAGCTGGGACTACAGGCACCCTCCACAACGCCTGGCCATTTTTTGGTTGCAGCCATTACTGTTGTTTGGAGGGCCCGGGCTGGATTCGAA
>CAUYRH010179912.1:0-12802 GCA_963574655.1 Perodicticus potto
GTGGGTCGATGGGCACTTGGGTTTCTTCCATGACTTAGCAATTATGAATTGGGCTGCAATAAACATTCTGGTACAGATATCTTTATTGTGATGTGATTTTTGGTCTTCTGGATATATACCTAGTAAAGGAATTATAGGATCAAATGGCAGATCTATTCTTAGATCTCTAAGTATTCTCCAAACATCCTTCCAAAAGGAATATATTAGTTTGCGTGGCAACGACTACTGAAAAACTTTTCTGCTTTTGTGGCCACTGTCAATCCCACTTTCTCTCTTTCTCTATCCTTTCTCCACCGGAAGCCGGTGGGCAGAAAGAAGTTGGTGGGGGAGGGGAGGGAAGCTCACGAGGGGTGGATGGAAAATGGTGGGGGGGCGGTGCCTGTGGCTCAACGGACTAAGGCGCTGGCCCCATAATATTCCAGAGGTGGCGGGTTCAAACCCAGCCCTGGCCAAAAGCTGCAAAAAAAAAAAAAGGACAAAAAAATAAAAAAAAGAAAGAAAATGGTGGGGGTGAGGTGGGGAAAGCCAGCAGTGGAATGAAGAGGAGTTTGTAAAAGGGGGGGCAAGGTGTCTGCCAGGCCTGTGAGCTCATCCCACCCTGCTCCAGCCCACGTGCCTGTGCTTGTTTTAGCTGTGGCCTAGGGAACGTGTATGGCTTCTCATGCCACCGCCTTAGGAGCCTCTGGGTCTGCAGCTCGGCGGTTTCCCATCTTGAACTCACAGCCCTGCCTGGACTGGGAGAGGGGCACATGGCTGTTGGGGAGCCACGTGGCCTTCCTCCTGGACTGGGAGGAAGCTATGAGAACTTCAGGAATCAGGAGGGTGGGGAGAGTAGAGGACCTTGAGGCTCTGTAGGGTTGATTAGGAGGTAGAGGAGTGGTAAGAGCTGGAGAAATTCCTGGAGGAGGGAAAATAGGAAGACAGAGGGGAAGGTGTTCCAGTGATGATTTGTGTGGGGGTGGGTAAGAGCAGAGGAAGAGAAAGGCCCGAAGATAAGGGATTTCTGCCATCTGCCATTTGTGGGGGGGAGGAAATTTAAGTTCAGATATTTAAATTAAAGGTCCCCTTTTCTAATTTACACTGAGGTTGCAGGAGACACCCCTGGAGTGTCTGTATGAGGCAGGTGGAAGGGCCGGCTCCCATGTCTCAAATGTCCTTCCCCTACCCGGGTGGAAAAGAAGGCATCCTTTGTTTCCCAAGAACCAGGAGCCAAATAAAGACTGAGAAAGGTCAGGCGTCCCCACTTGTTTCTCAGAAAACTTGAGTTTCCTGGGAACTTAAAAGCCTAAAAGAGGATCCAGTCCTGGGCTTGAAGCAAAAAATGAAAAACGAAATGATTTGAGGTCTCCGGGAACCTCAATGAGAGCACAGCACTGGGATAAAACCTCTAGTTAGGCACAAATGAATGAAGAAGAAGAATCAAAGAGGATGTGAGGACATAGAGGCACAGAGAAAGCCAAAGAGTGAGCTGAGAGGGGTTCTGTTTGAAGCTATTTAGGGATCTTGCTCACATTTGAATGGCAGTTGGGGTGAAATCCTCTAGAATTCTCCAACAGGTGGATCAGTGGAGTCAGGTCTGGGCACAACCAGACTAGGTTCTGATAAAACTGGGGTGACTAGGGAGGCTGGCAGCCAGCTGTTGGTCAGTCGCCAGTCTTGGGTCTTTGTCATCGTATGAAAGTTGTAAGCAGTGGTGCCACGTTTATTGAAAGAGAAGGGTGACTAGACTGGGCAGTGGAAAGGTGGCATCTGCACCCAGGGGCAGTTAGAGACCCCTTTTCTATGGGGCTATAGGGGGTGGGACAATTCCAAAGCTTACCCAGAAAGGTAGGGTCTTTATCATGAAGTTCTCACAGGGTGGGACTAGCCAGATCCTTCTTGTCTTTGTCTTAGGAGGGGAGGAGGAGGAAGAAGAGCAGAAACAGTTCATACATGGCTGCATTAGGCCCCCCAATATTAGGTTCGGTGGGTATCAATTTGAAATAAGTTTTTATAACTTTAAGACATTATATGTAGTTCCATGGCAACCACAGATTAAAATATCTATAGAATATACAGAAAAGGAAATTAGAAGGGAATCAAGATGTGTGTATTCAAAAACTTTAGATAAAAAAAAATTTAGATAAACACAAAAGTTTTCAAACAAGGAACAAAAAAGCTATGAGATGTACAGAAAACATGTAACAAAATGGCAAAATAAGTCTTTACTGGGTGGCGCCTGTGGTTTAGTGAGTAGGGCGCTGGCCCCATATACCGAAGGTGGCGGGTTCAAACCTGGCCTCGGCCAAACTGCAAAACAAAAAAAATAGCCGGGGGTTGTGGCGGGCGCTTGTAGTCCCAGCTACTCGGGAGGCTGAGGCAAGAGAATTGCATAAGCCCAGGAGTTGGAGGTTGCTGTGAGCTGTGTGACGCCACGGCACTCTACCGAAGGCCATAAAGTGAGACTCTGTCTCTACAAAAAAAAAGTCTTTATTACTAATTTCTTTCAGTGTAAATAGATTAAATTCTCCAATAAAAAGGCATAATGAATTTGTTTTAACAAAAACATGATCTGACTATATGCTGTCAATAAGACATTCATTTTAGAGCTACAGACACAAATGGAACATGAAAGGATGGAAAAGAAATTCCATGCAAAAGTAACTAGAAGAGAGAAGAGATGGTTATATTACCATCAGACAAAATAGAGTTTAAGTCACAAATTGTTACAAGAGACAAGGAATGACGTTATATGATGATTAAAAGGTCAACTTATGAAGAAGAAATAGCAAATATAAACATGTATGTACCAAACATCAGATCTCCAAAATATATGCATCAACAAATATTGATAGAATTGAAGGGAGAGCTAGCTCTACGATAAAAGTTGGATATTTCAGTACCCCAATATCCTACTTTAAATAATGGATAGAACAACCAAACAGAAGAATAATAAAGAAGGAAAGGACTTGAAAAACAAACACCATAAAAAAAAAGAAAAACAAACACTATAAATCAATAGGATCTAACAGACCTATGTACAACTCTCCATCCAATGACAATATAAAATACCTTTTTTTTCAAATACACATGGAAAGTTTTCCAAGATAGACCATATGCGAGGCAACAAAACAAGCCTTAACATTTTTAAAAAGATTGAAATCATAGGCATAAGGGGAAACTTGCCCTTTTCCTTTGAAAGTTCGCTGAAAGGTCAACTCGCAATTAAGGCAGATTAATAAGAGAAAGGTTTATTTACCATAACCATGAGGAGAATCAGAGTTATTAGTCAATATCCCAAAGGGATCCAGATTTTTTATATATGTCTTATAGAGAGGAGGGGGATGGAGGGGCATAGGTAATTTTGTTTGGAGGCAATAAACAGTTGCTAGGAAGGTTGAATAGACACTTAAAAGAATGAATGGATGGGGGACAGAGAGTGACTCAGAAATTAACCTGAGAGGCAATTCTTATGTGATTTGGGCCAGATCTGATTGCATCCTTGATCTTCTTTAATGCAATATATTGAGATAACAGGAAAGAGAAAGGAAATCAGTTTTTGGCCGGGGCTGGGTTTGAACCTGCCACCTCTGGTATATAGGGCTGGTGCCCTACTCCTTGAGCCACAGGCACTGCCCAGTTGTTCTTTTTGATGTCAGTATGGTTTATCGAGATAGAGGGTAAGCTTTTTCCAAGAGCCTGTTGATCTCTAAGAGTCTTTAATTCAAAATACCAAGAAGTCATATTTTGGGATGAAATTTCCAGAGCTCTTTCAAAATCAAAGAATCTTTTCTGACCATAATGAAATAAAAATAGAAATTAGCAGAAGAAAATGAAAAACTCACAAATATGTGGATATTAAACAACACACTCTTAAATAGCCAGTGGGCCAAATAAGAACTAAGAAGAGAAATTAGAAAATGTCTTGAGACAAATGAAAATGAAATGTAACATACCAAAACTTATGGGATGCAGCAAAAAGAGTGCTAAAAAATAAATTTACTATTGTAAATGATTACATTGACAACAACAACAACAACAAAAAAAAAGGATCACAAATCAACAACTAAAAGGAGACCTTCCATTTGACCCCCCCAATCCCATTATTAGGTATCTACCCAGAAGAAAAAAAATTTTTAATTATTTTACCATAAGGATATTTGCACTAGGATATTTATTTATTCATTCATTCATTTATTTTTTGTTTTGACACAGAGTATTACTCTGTTGCCCAGGCTACATTGCCATGGTGTTATAGCTCACAGCAACCTCAAACACCTGGGCTCAAGTGATCCCCTTGCCTTAGCCTCCCAGAGTGCTAGGATTATTGGTGTGAGCCTCTGCACCTGGCCTCAGCACTAAAATATTTATTGCAGCTCAATTCACAATCACCAAGACATGGAATCAACCCAAGTGCTCATCAACTCATGAATGGATTAATAAAACGTAGTGTATGTATACCATGAAATACTATGTAGTCATAAAAGGATCCAGACTTTACATCTTTTGTACTTATCTGGATGGAGTTGAAGCATATTCTTCTTAGTAAAGTATCACAAGAGTAGAAAAGCAAGTATCCAATGTACTCAATACTAATATGAAAACGATAGATAAACAACTGCACACCCACATGAGAGAAAAACACAACTTTATTCAAGTGGGGGAAGGGAGGAAAAGGGAGAGGGGAGAGGGGAGGAGGGAAGGGGATTGGTAAGCTCTCACTTCATGTAAGAGAATACAGCAGACCCCTGGGGGAAGGACTCATATACAACTTGAACTTTACCTTAGAAATGCAAACAGGGTAACTTAATCATTTGTACCCTCATATTAATCTGAAATTAAAAAAACAAACAATTTTACACCTTAAGGAAGTAGAAAAGGAATAACCTAATCCTAGAGATAGCATAAGGAAAGAAATAATAAAGATGGAGCTGTGATAAATAAGATAGAAAATAGAAAAACAATAGCGAAATATCACAAACAACAGTTTTGTTCTTCAAAAAATATCAACAAAATCGGCAATATAAAAAATAAAAAAATATAAAATATTAAAAATATTTTAAAATATATATTTAAAGTATTTAAAAATATTTTAAAAATACTTAAAAATATAAAAAATAATATTATTATTGATAATAATAATATTATTTTTTTGAGACAGAGTCTCAAGCTGTCACCCTGGGTAGAGTGCTGTGGCATAACAGCTCACAGCAACCTCAAACCTCAAACTCTTGGGCCTAAGTGATTCTCTTGCCTCAGCCTCCCGAGTAGCTGGGACTACAGGAGCCTGCCACAATGCCTGGCTATTTTTTTTTTGGTTGTAGTTGTCATTGTTGTTTGGTAGGCCCGGGCTGGATTCGAACCTGCCAGGTCCAGTGTATGTGGCTGGCTCCCTAGCCACTGAGCTACAGGCGCCAAGCCTGATTTTATAAATATTATATAAGAGTTCTATGAACACCAGTATGCCAAAAATTGGATAACCTGTATGAAATGGACAAATTCCTAGAAACACACAACGCATCAAGACTGAATCATTAAGAAACAGAAAATCTGAATAGACCTGTATGTAGTAAGGAGATTGAACTGATAGTCAAAACCCTCCCAATATTCATAGCTTCAGGTTTGCAAAATGTAAAGGGTTCTCATGATGGACAAGTGATGGCTATACCACTATGCACATGTGTTTAATACCACTGAACTGTGTGCACTTACAAGTAATTAAAATGATAAATTTTGTCATGTGTATTTTTCCACAATTAAAATTAAAAAAAAGGCTCGGCGCCTGTGGCTCAACGGGCTAAGGCGCCAGCCACGTACACCTGAGCTGGCGGGTTCGAATCTAGCCAGGGCCCGCCAAACAACAATGATGGCTGCAACCAAAAAATGGCTGGGCATTGTGGCGGGCGCCTGTGGTCCCAGATACTTGGGAGGCAGAGGCAGGAGACTTGCTTGAGCCCAGGAATTGGAGGTTGCTGTGAGCTGTGATGCCACAGCACTCTATCCAGGGTGACAGCTTGAGCCTCTGTCTCAAAAAAAAAAAAAAAGGAAAAAGAGGCCATTCCATTAAAGAGAGAAGAAAACATTAAAAAATAATAATAATAATTTTTTTTAAAAAAGGGGCAGCTTCTGTGGCTCAGTGAGTAGGGCGCCGGCCCCATATACTGAGGGTGGCGGGTTCAAACCCGGCCTCGGCCAAACTGTAACGACAACCACAAAAAAATAGCCGGGCGTTGTGGTGGGCGCCTGTAGTCCCGGCTACTTGGGAGGCTGAAGCAAGAGAATCGCCTAAGTCCAGGAGCTGGAGGTTGCTGTGAGCTGTGTGACGCCACAGCACTCTGCTGAGGGCGATAAAGTGAGACTCTGTCTCTAAAAATAAAATAAAATACAATAAAATAAAAAATTTAAGAACCCCCCCCAGAACCAAAAACCTCTCCATTAAGAAAATTCCTAGAGGAGATGGCTTCACTGCTGAATTCTACAAAACATTTAAAGAACTGGGCTGGCACAGGAGCTCACACCTGTCATCCTAGCACCTTTGGAGACCAAGGTGGGAGGATTGCTTAAGGCCAGGAGTTTGAAATCAGCCTAGGCAACATAGCGATACTCTGTCTCTACAAAGAAATTTCAAAATATTATCCAGGCATGGTGGCACACACTGATAGTCCCAGCTATTCAGGAGGCTGAGGCAGGAGGATCCTGAACCCAAGAGTTTGAGGTTACAGTGAACTGTGATTGGGCCACAGCACTTCCGCTTGGGTAAACTCTTCCAAAAAATTCAAGAATACTTTTAAATTCATTCTATGAGGCCAGTATTAGTCTGATACCAAAGCAAGACAAAGACACAACAAGAAAAGAAAACTAATACCTTTTATAGACATTAATGCAGAAATCCTCAACTAAATAATACCAAGCTGAATTCAGCAGCATATTAAAATGATTATATGCCATGACCAATGGGATTTATTCCTGGAGTGCTGGGATTGTTCAACACATGAAAATAAATCAATGTGGCTCAGCGCCTGTGGCTCAACGGGCTAAGGCGCCAGCCATGTACACCTGAGCTGGTGGGTTCGAATCCAGCCTGGGCCTGCCAAACAACAATGACGGCTGCAACCAAAAAATGGCTGGCCATTGTGGCGGGCGCCTGTAGTCCCAGCTACTTGGGAGGCGGAGGCAAGAGACTCACTTGAGCCCTGGAATTGGAGGTTGCTGTGAGCTGTGATGCCACGGCACTCTATCCAGGGTGACAGCTTGAGGCTTTGTCTCAAAAAAAAAAAAAAAAAGAAAAGAAATCAATGTAATATATATGCCACATTAACACAATGAAGGGCAAAACACATGATCATTTCAACTCATACAGAAAAAGCACTTGACACATTCAACAAATGTTTCAGAATAAAAGCAATCAACAAACTAGAAATAGAAATGAAACTTCCCCAACATAATGAAAGCCATCTATAAAAAGCCCACAACTAACATCATACTCAGTGGTGAAAGACTGAAAGCTTTTCCTCTAAAATCAGGAAAAAGACAAGGATGTCTGTATTTCCGCCTTCTTTTCAACCTGGTATTAGAAGTTTTAGCCAGAGCAATTAGGCAAGATAAAGAAAAAAAAGGCATCCAAATTGGATTAGGAAGAAGTAAAATTATCTCTGTTCACAGATGCTACGATCTCATATTTAGAAAACCTTAAAGAGTCCACAAAAGCAAAATGTCATGATAGAAAATAAAAATACAAGAAAAAACAGTTATGTTTCTATGTACTAACAATGAACAATCTAAAAACAGAATTTTTTTCTTTTTTTGTAGAGACAGAGTTTCACTTTATCGCCCTCGGTAGAGTGGCGTGCTGTCACATAGCTCACAGCAACCTCCAACTCCTGGGCTTAGGCGATTCTCTTGCCTCAGCCTCCCAAGTAGCTGGGAGTTCAGGCGCCCGCCATAACGCCCGGCTATTTTTCTGTTTTGCAGTTCTGTCGAGGCTGGGTTTGAACCCGCCACCTTCGGTATATGGGGCCGGCGCCCTACTGGATGAGCCACAGGCACCGCCTTAAAACAGAAATTAAGAAAACAATTCCACTTACAATAGCAACAAAAAGATAAAATACTTAGAAATAAACTTCACCAAGGAGGTGAAAGACTTGGTACACTGAAAACTATAAAATATTAATGAAAGAAATTAAAGACAAAAATAAATGAAAAGACATCCTGTGTTTATGGATTAAAAGTCTGAATATTGTTAAAATGTCCATACTACCCAAAACTATCTACAGATTTAATGCAATCTCTATCAAAATTCCAATGATATTTTTTGCAGAAATAGAAAAACATAGTCTAAAATTCATCTGGAAATTAACTGGCCATTGTGGTGGGAGCCTGTAGACCCAGCTATTTGCAAGGCTGAGGCAGGAGGATTGTTTGAGGTTGCAAGCTAGGCTGAGGTCATGGTACTCTGGCCTGGGCAACAGAGTGAGACTCTGTCTCAAAATAAAAGAAAGAAACTTCATGTGGACTCTAAGACTTCAAATAACCAAAATAATCTTGTAAAACAAGAACAAAATTGGAGGACTGACAATTTCCAATTTAAAAACTTATTACACGGCAAATTCTCCTGTTGAGCCCAGTAGTTGGAGGTTGCTGTGAGCTGTGATGCCACTGCACTCTACCCAGGGGGCGACAGCTTGAGGCTCTGTCTTAAAAAAACAAACAAACAAAAAAAACTTATTACAAAGCAATAGTAATCAAAGCAGTGTGATACTGGATTAAAAACAGACATGTAAACCAATGCAATAGAATAGAGAGTCCAGAAAGAAACCTTCACAGATGTGGTTAAATTATTTTTGACAGTGGTGCTAAGATCACTTGATGGAGAAAGGTTTTTCAACAAACAGTGCTAAGGAAACATAATATCCACATGCAAAAGGATGAAGTAGCATCCATACCCTTACACCATATGCAAAAATTAACTCAAGCTGGATTGAAGACCTGAGTGTAACCGCTATGATTAGTGCTTCTCTGCAAATGCATGCAGCGCCCTCAGGGTTGTTGCCCCTTTCCCTAGAAAGGCTTAAGTGTAGAAGCTGCAAGACCGTGAACCTTGGTAGGCATGCAATCTGGTCCAGTGGCAGAGATAGCTGAAAATCTGGCTGTATCAGCATCATCTGGGGAGCTTTTCAAACACCTGTCTCAAAAAAAAAAATCTAGCTGTACGTAGTGCAAGCTACAAGAGATTCTGACTCAAGAGGTTTGAAGTGGCATTTAGGATTCTGTGTTTCAAAGTTCCTCAAGTGATTCTGAGGCAAATCCAGGTTGGATACCCAGTAGGTAGGGGATTTTACATCAGATTTGGACTAGAGCCTTACATCTCGAAGTGTTGTTCTTAGACATGCAGCTTTTGAATTGCCTAGAAGCTTTTAAGGAATGCAGAATCTCAATCCTCTCCCCAGACCTACTAAATCAGAACCTGCATTTTTAACAAAATTCCTGGATATGTCTATTAAAGTTTGAGAAGCAGTGCATGACATAATCATTCAGGTGGCTTCAAACCCTGAGAAACTAGGGCCCCATGACCTTTCCTTCCTGGGTGAAACTGTTAGTAAAGAAATGTCTCCTTGTGGCTATTGCTCAGCTTTCAAGTATTATCAAATGAAGGTTTTTCAGGGAAATGAGGAGGACCCTGCTTACTGTACAGAATGCTAAGCTTGCTCGGGCTGGCCATTTAAGACCTAGAATTCTATTGCTGGGTCCCACCCACAGTTTCTAATTCGCCCTCTCTAGGATGCTGACATACAATTTGCATTTGTAACAAGTTTCCAACTGCTGGTCTGGGAACCACATTTTTGGTGCCATTTGCCCAGGTTAAAAGGCTTGAGTCCACAAGAAAAGTTTACCCGATCAGCAATCTCCTCCAGGTTGAGAAAGGCCTGGCTGCAATTTAACTTGCTTGCCTGGAAATTTGTTGAGGCTTTCGACATTATATGCAGTCTGGCCTCACTTTGAGCCACATGCTATGATCCCGGCTGACCTGCTGGCCAGTGACTATGGAAGGGCTTGATGGGTCAACCTGGGATTTGCTGAGTCCTGCTCAATGAATGGGATCTGTGCTGGCTTTCTGGCTTCCTCGGATCAATTGTAGTACTCAGGATGACCACCATCCTCCTGCACAGATTTTTATGTCTTTATGTATACAGTGTATCCAAAGGGGAATTTATTAAAATGAATTCACTTATAATCACAGGTGAACTTGGCCTTTATTACATGTTACCCTGCTGAAAGCCACACAATCACATGAGTCCCTGATCTTTTTTACTATGTGGTTTTAGAGTCCCTGGCCTTCTCTTTCTATAGTAGTCTGAATTCTGAAATAAAACTTGTCTTTTAGGGGAAAATTACCTTTCTGCAGCTCTTGCAGAAATAGGCCAATCTCTGGGAGCATCTCTCTAGTGTGATTTTGAATTTTTTAAATTTCCTTGAGCATATCTCCTTCCCCAGTGTCTTACTGAGGTGAGTTTTTCATCTGAGCCCCTTTCTGCCTTTCTGTACTAGAAGCTGGTAGTGATGCTACTGTGCTTCAGTGGATTCTAACCAAGCCTTTCAAGGTGAAACTGGCCAGTTGGGCTTCAAAAGGGCTGAGTTTATAAATGGTCAGTGGATGTTATATACACATTTGACTACGCAATGATTCTAAAAGCAGGATTTTTTTTTTTTTTTTTGAGACAGAGTCTCAAGCTATCACCCTGGGTAGAGTGCTGTGGCATCACAGCTCACAGCAACCTCCAATTCCTGGGCTTAAGCAATTCTCTTGCCTCTGCCTCACAAGTAGCTGGGACTACAGGTGCCCGCTACAACGCCCAGCCATCTTTTGGTTGTAGTTGTCATTGTTGTTTGCTGGCAGGCCCAGGCTGGATATGAACCCGCCAACTCTGGTGTACGTGGCTGGCACCTTAGCTACTTGAGCTACAGGCGCTGAGCCAAAGCAGGTTTTTAAAAAAAGTTTGGAGTAAGTGAAGGAGTTTCCCTGTTAAGGGCCTTGTTTTCATTTCAAAGGGTGTACCAAGTAACTTCTGCTGTGTAAGAAACTACCCCCAAAATAAGTGACCTAAAACTATTTAGCTCAAAATTTCCTGAACTGGGAGTTTGGGCAGGACTCATCTGGTGATTTATTTGGTCTTGGCTGGATTTTCTCTGAGAATTGTGGTCAGCTACTGGACCAGTATGGGCTGGCTGGTTTAAGATGATGCTCCAGCTGAAATGGCTGTGCCGGTTCTGTGGTCTCCCATCCCACCCCCACCCCCATCCCCGCAGGCTACTGTGTACGTGGCAATGAGGGTTCCAAAAGAAAGAGAAGAAGTATACAGGGACTCTTGAGGCCAAGGCTCCAAACTGGTACACTGTCACTTCTGGCATATTTGGTTGACCAAAGTAAGGCACAAATTGAGCCCAGGTTCAAGGGAAGTAAAAGCAGACTCCACCTCTTGGTGAGAGGAGCTGAAATGTCACATTGCAAAAGGCCTGGATAGAAGAAGGAAAAAGGATGCTGACCATTTTTTGGAATAGACTATGGAGAGCCACCCTGGCAGGGCTCCTGAACATGTTGGTCTCTCTTCCTAGAACTCTCTTCTTCACTCTTCCCCTGGCTTATATTTCTCATCTATCAGATCTCAGCTTAATTACCTGTTTTTTTTTTTTTTTTTTTGCCTGAGAGATCTTCTAAGGAGCCTGTCCTGTTATTCTCTATCTAAATCCTTGTTTTTGCTGGGTGCAGTGGCTCGTGCTTGTAATCCTAGCACTCTGGGAGGCCGAGGTGGGTGGACTGCCTCAGCTCAGGAGTTCCAGACCAGCCTAAGCAAGAGCGAGACCCCCGTCTCTCCTAAAAATAGAAAAACTAGCTGGGTGTAGTGGGCACCTATAGTCCCAGCTACGTGGGAGGCTGAGGCAGGAGGATTGCTTGAGCCCAAGAGTTTGAGGTTGCTGTGAGCTGTGATGCTAGGGCACTCTACTTGGGGCACAGAGTGAGACTCTGTCTCAAAAAAAATCCCTATTTTCCTTCTTTCATGTACTTATCTCATTTTGTAATTATTTTTTGTATATATTTATTGATTCTTTTTGATTGTACCACTAGAACAAAAGCGTCATAAAGTCATGTACTAATTTTTCCCCCTTTTTTCTTTTACCAAGAGTATTTCATGTAATGCCTGACACAAAGCAGGCCCTCAATAAATATATATCCAGACTGGGCATGGTGGTTCCTGTCTGTAATCCTAGCACTCTGGGAGGCTGAGGTAGGTGGATCCCTTGATCTCAGGAATTCAAGACCAGCCTGAGCAAGAGCGAGACCCCATCTCTATTAAAAGTAGAAAAACTAGCTGGCATTGTGGTGGGTGTCTGTAGTCCCAGCTACTTGGCAGGCTGAGGCAAGAGGATGGCTAAAGCTCAAGAGTTTGTGGTTGCTGTAAACTATGATGATGCCATGGCACTCTACCAAGGGTGAAAAAGTGAGACTCTGTCTCAAAAAAAAAAAAAAAATCTTGGCATGAAAAAGCTGTGTGCAGAAATGGTCCTGAAGGAGCTCACTGATGAATAAAAGTAAAGGAGAGTCAAAATTTGCCAAGACCTTTTGGAGAGGCAAGACGATGTTTTGGGCCATATTATCACTGTTGATGCAACATGGGCGGACCATTATGACCCTGAAACAAAGCACCAAAGTGCATGATGGAAATCAGCCAATTCTCTGTGACCAAAACATTCTGTTAGTCCAAATCAAGAGTCAAAACAATATAATTACTCACACTTGCATATGAAAAATGAAACATAACTATAGCCT
>CAUYRH010179915.1:0-13623 GCA_963574655.1 Perodicticus potto
GGCGTTGTGGCAGGCGCCTGCAGTCCCAGCTACTTGGGAGGCAGAGGCAGGAGACTCGCTTGAGCCCAGGAATTGGAGGTTGCTGTGAGCTGTGATGCCATGGCACTCTACCCAGGGTGACAGCTTGAGGCTCTGTCTCAAAAAAAAAAAAAAAAGAGAAATACAAGAGTGTGGAGGCAAATATCTAAAACTTTTCTTGATGATGTCAGTTTGCCTTTGTGGTATGTGGATAGATCAGCCAGGTGTGAAAGATGACAGACAGAAGGAACATGATTCAAATATAATTATACTTAGATGAAAGTTTTTAAAACAGTCCACATAAGCTCTGTTATGATTAGAATACAAATGCCACCTGTTTTCAACATTAACAAAATTATGTTCTATCCCCACATGTTGCCTTAGGCATCTCATTTACCAACATACTTGGACATCAGATAGGCATAAATTAAAGTATATAATTTATACTGCATAAAATCAAAGAATTCTTATTGATTTCTAAATTAGGATAATATATTTTAGCTGGTGCAGTCATTTATCAATAAATCTTAACTGAGTTTTCAAGGTAGAGCCTGCAGGGCAAATGCAGTCTAGTTTTTTTTAGGTTTTCAGAAACATTTAGCCTAAATGTTATGAATATTCCCTGACTAAATGTAAGTGGATCACTTTGCAACAAAGATGATTCAATTCTCTTAATTTATTCAAATGAAAATCATTCACATATTCTAGGTCTAAGATTTTTAGCTACTCTGTAAATGTTATTAGCTATCCTTGTAAACTACATTGCAACCAGTAGAATATTATTGAATATTACTCTTTCTCCTTTAATTACATTCTCAAATTTCAGTCCTATTTTCAGTACGATCAAACATTAAACATTTACCTCTGGGATAAACAGAAAGATGACTTGATATATTAAAAAGACTATTTCCTTTAGGGAATTTTACCAACATTTTTGTAGAAAATAAAATATATGCCAGCCAAATACACTAATGGCATAGAAAGTAATGGTAATAATCCCAACATTTACAAATAATATTCAATATCTGAGCACTTTAATTTGAAGAAAACAATGGTTGAGGCATTCACTTTTGAATTTTAATTTTAAATGCCTCTTTTTATCTGAAATATTAAAGGTTAATGTACACAATTTTCTTAAAATTACACTTCCTTTAATATGATCTGTCTCCACTGGGTTCTCTCAAAAGCAGACTTTGAACCAAGAGCTTAGGTGCAAATAGTGTGTTTGGGAGACCATCCTATGAGCAGGCAAAATTGAACAAGTCAAATTTAGATAGAGAAGCAAGAAAAACCAATGAGAAGCGCATTGATGAACCAGGTACACACTTGGGCAACTGGGGTTTAGTTGTATTGGGACCCACAGAGAAACCCTATTATGCCATATATGGAAATAAATGAAGACCAACAACAAGCAAAGGCTATATTCAGGGCTTGCTATGTCAAAAGAGTCTGGCATCGTCATTTGTGTTTTGGCAAGAGGCTCATCACTTGTGTTTGGTAGAGGCAGGCAGAAGAGTGGGAAAACTTTATAATGGAAAAAAAGGGAAGGGTTCAGGTATGCCCCAATTGGATGCTGTCAGCATGGGGAAGCTATAGGCAGGCTAAATACAGGGAGGGCATCTTATACAGCTGGTTAGGAGTGCTTATTTGGATTTCTCTGGTTTGTCCTAAATGGGAAACCAGGACATTAGAGAAGCTATCAGTTATTAATACAGTTATTGGCCATTTGGGACCAGTTATTATAGGGATTCATTTTTGACTTGGAGAGTTAGATGGAATTAGTTGTCTGACTTCCTACAAGTTTGACTTGTAGATAGTAGGCTGCCTTTCTAAACATATGGGTTAGTTTCCCAGGGTGGTTGCTGCAGGTTGTTGTGGTTCAGAGTTGTATTTTTGTATGAAGTCTATCCATTGTCTATGTATTTAGTCTCTCACATGCTTTAGGATGATCTTGCTGGAGGCTGGGACACCTGATGCATTTTGCCACCTATTTCTAATCCCTTTGGTTGTTGTTGCTTTGAGAGACTTGAGTAGAGCAAACTCCCAAAGTCCCAGAGAAAATCCTGACAGGGATGAGAGACACAGATGGGCATTTGAGGTGGGAAGCTGTCAGTATGTTGGAACTGTCTCCTGCAGTTGACCTCTTTGTAACTTGACTACATTGGAAAAGAACTTATTTTCAATTAAGGACATATTCTAAAGTTCCAGGTAGACGTACATTTTTGTGGGATATCATGCAATCCAGCTCAAGAGATAAAAATCAACTTGCCCCAAGTGGATTCCCTGTAGACTAGTTTTTTTTTTTTTTTTGTAGAGACAGAGTCTCACTTGAGTGCTGTGGCGTCACACAGCTCACAGCAACCTCCAACTCCTGGGCTTAGGCGATTCTCTTGCCTCAGCCTCCCGAGTAACTGGGACTACAGGCGCCCACCACAACGCCCGGCTATTTTTCTGTTTTGCAGTTGGGCTGAGGCCGGGTTTGAACCCGCCACCTTTGGTATATGGGGCCGGCGCCCTACTCAATGAGCCACAGGTGCCGACCCCCTGTAGACTAGTCTTTGTGAAAAAGTTGACCTACAAAGCTCCATGAAATCTGGCCAAAGTTAAACTTAAGGCAGTCAATCTCAGTCAACCATCAGTCCCCCATTTGAGCTCCTGAATGTGCCAGGGGAAGGGCTCATGCTTATTGCAAATATAAAAGCTAAGTTCACAGAATCGGCCTAGAGCCAAGGTTCTGCCATGTCATCTTGTTATGGTGTCATAGTCCCCAATCACCTGAGGGTAGGGGGCCAATGGTTCCCTATATGCATTTAAAAAAACTGCAGACCAGGGCGGTGCCCATAGCTCAATGGGTAGGGCGCCAGCCCCATACACCAAGGCTGGCAGATTCAAACCTGGCCCAAGCCTGCTGAAGAAACAATGACAACTGTTAAAAAAAAAAAAAAATTAATAGCCAGGCATTGTGGCAGGCACCTGTAGTTCCAGCTATTTGGCACTTGGGAGGCTGACGCAAGAGAGTTGCTTTAGCCCAAGAATTTGAGGTTGCTGTGAGCTGTGACACCATGGCACTCTACCAAGGGCAACAAAGTGAGACTCTGTCTCAATAAAAAACAAAAAACAAAAAAACCCTGCAGACCAGGGATTAGGATCCCTTTCCTAGAATGTGCTATCAGACCATGTTAGCACTGTGTGTTCTTTCTACCTTATATTGTAACAGGGCATCTGAACACTTGTTACGGCTTCCATCTTCATGAATTTTCCCCAGTAAACTTTGCATTAATAGGTCTGGTATGTGTATTCACTGGCTATATACTGGTTGTTTTTTTGTATAAACATTATTTTATTTAATTACAACACTGCTGCTCTCTGAGGTAAAGTATATAATCATCCTGTTAAATTTTATAGCACTAAAGCTAACTTCTTTAGCTGATTAAGTAGAAAAGGAAGTTTTTAAAAAGGATATTGGCTAGCTTACAGAAGTGTTTGCAGGCCCGGATAATTAGACTTAAAGTTAAACTTCTGGGAACAATTAGAAAACGCACACAGCAGAGGTGGCCCAAAGAAGCAGCTTTTACTTCTGTTGCTGTCCCTCAGGGTGCTGCCAACTCCCAGCTCCCTGCCTAGGCCATTTGTGTGCTAGCAACTTGACCTTGAAATCACTGACAAACCGCATATACTGTTACTGCCATCACCAAACGAAGGCAGCATTGATGCCAGAAAAATAGATTCTGACTGGAGCCTTCTTCCTCTCCTTGCTCACTTACTCATCCAATTCTCATGAGTATGCATCTGTTAGAAGGAACCAATATTGTGGTAATGTCCCTAGGCCCAATTGCAAGAGAGGCTGGGAATTTAGTTTTCTGCATTCCTACTTTGCTGGATAGGACCCTTTAAGACTTGGAATTTTCCAATATGGTAATGTGGTTTCCAAAATATGCTTGATAGAAAATGATGATGTGTATCCATGTCCAATACAGTAAGTAGGCTTATTTTACCTCTGACGTAAATGAAAATCAGGAAATTGCAATATTATGTTTAACGTTATACAGCCACAAGGGGCAGAGTCAGGCTATAAATCCAGGTCTGTCCCATACCCTTATTGGCTGCTTTTCCCCCCCAAACCAAAAATACATAGATAAGTATATACTCTTACACATAGAATTCTAAGATAAGAACAATTCTGTTATTTTTACCAGTGTTGACAGTGTGGTTCAAACGGAAAAATGTAGTGGGCATTTGTGTAGGTTATTTAGGGCCTTGGGGGTAGGGTTTACTCATCATCCTGTCTCTTTTCTCCTGGTAATAGCCGTCCTTTCTTTGGAAAGCCATTTCTCTCCAGATACACATGGATTTATTGGGACTATTCTTATAGCATTTGAATTCTATCCTGCAGGAGTGGTCAGGCATATTAGGCTAGCTAATCTTTGGCCATAGTAACTGGCTTAGGGATGGGCATGGTACCCAAGCCAGGCTAATAAGAGTTCTTAGGACTTGTGCAAAAGTTAGTGTAAGAGATACCCTCTGTGGTTGCCTGAATAATGAATGGCTCTCCTAAAGATGTTGAGCTCTGAATCCCAAGAACTTGTGAATGGTGCCTTTCACCATCACACAGACTTTTCAGATATGATTAAATTGAGAATCTTGAGATAAACAGACTATTGTGGATTATCTGGATATTTCATCCTGGGTTAGCTTGATGTAATCATAAGAGTCCTTATAAGAGGGCTGGAGATCAGAGTGAGTAGAAGGCAATGGGCCATGGAAACAGAGACTGGAATCATGTTTCCATAAGCCAAGAAATGCTGGCAGCCTGTAGAAGGTGGAGGAAAACTAGATTCTCCTCTGGAACTTCAGGAAGACACTAGCCCTGACTATATCCTGAGTTTTAGCCCTATAAAACTCATTTTGGATTTAGAATTATTTGTTTTGTTTCATTTTAAGCCATTGAGTTTGTGGTCATTTATTAAAGAAACAACAAGAAAACCAATATACCTCTTCAGATGGTAAGAGAAATAGTTTGAAACCTTTGAATTAGTTATGTCTAAGCCTGCACCATCTCTGCATACTGCAGTTATTTAGCCAATACATTTCTTTTGATCTTGGAATAATTTGTATCTATTACTACTACTTACAACTGAAAGAGTCTTGACAACATAGGATAGCTATCTCATTTTCCTGTTGGCAAAATATAAGGAAAATGGGATTATAAAACAAACAAGTTTCTTTTCTCCTTTGCATACAAGTAAAGTGGATTAATTGAAGAAAGAAGAATGGTTTCTGAATTAGTGTACACTAACTCAGATGGAGATATTAGAGTTAAAAAATGCTCAAAAAACCTCTAAAGGAAAAAGAAAGTCAGGTAAATGTTTTAGGTGGTCAGCACTGGATTAAGATCATAAAGGACCTAACATTTGTAACAAATTATTTTTCATGAAATAATTGGAAAAATGATGGTTCTCTGCAGAAACTACATTTTTCTGTGTAATTGAGATTGATTCTAAACAGATATTTACATACTCGCTACATCTTAAATATCTAACTTTCCCAGAATTGTGTTTCTAAGCCTTGTGTATTACTGATTCTACTTATAGAATTCTACAAGGGTGGTTGCGTCTAATGCCATAATTTTAATGATTGCTAATATTCAAATAACTTACAAATCTGTATCAATAGCCCAAACCTCTTTCCCTAGATCCAGTTGCTTAATGATTTTCTCTGCCTGGAAGATTCAAAGACTCGTTATCATAATCAAACCAGAACTCATTATCTTTTCCTCTTGACCACACCTCTCAATTCTCTTTTGTTTTCTGCATGCCCTGTGTAGTTAGCAGTACCACTATTCATCATCTAAGTATCCTTGATTTCTCTCATTTCTTTTGCATCTTTTTTACATATTCAATCATGAAATCTAATGATTCTATTTTCTATGTACAGGGTGGCCATAAAGTTCGTGTACAATTTTTTAAGTTGCACACTATTTTGAATTGCATATGAACTATATGGCCATTCTGAGACTTTGCTGAATTTATCAATTCCAGAAGTCTCTTGGTGGAATTTGGAGTTTTTTGGATATAAGATCCTATCAGCAAAACAGTAATTTGTTTAATCTTCTCTTTGTCAATTTGGATACTCTTTATTTCTTTTCTCTTGCCTGATTTCTCTGGCTCGCACTTCCAGCACTATGTTGAACATAAGTGTGAGAGTGGGCACTCTTGTCTTATTCAAAGAAATCAGCAAGAAAAAACAACTAATTAAAAACTAATAAAAGACATGAACAGAAGCTTTTCAAAAGAAAATAGACAAATGACCAATGAACATATGAAAAAGTGCTCAACATCATTATCAGGGAAATGCAAATTTAACTACAAGGAAATATCACTGTACCCTAATTCAAGTGTCTTTTATTAAAAAGTCCAAATACAGGCTTGGTGCCTGTGGCTTAAGCAGCTAAGGTGCCAGCCACATAGACCTGAGCTGGTGAGTTTGAAAACAGCCCGGGCCCGCCAGATAATGACGGCTGCAATCAAAAAATAGCCAGGCGTTGTGGCGGGCGCCTATAGTCCCAGCTACTTGGGAGGCGGAGGCAGGAGAATCGCTTGAGCCCTGGAGTTGGAGGTTGCTGTGAGCTGTGATCCCACAGCACTGTACCCAGGGCCAGAGCTTGAGGCTCTGTCTCAAAAAAAGAAAAAAAAAAAAATCTAAATACAACAGATACTGGATGAGGAAAACAGGAATGCTTATACACTGTTGGTGGGACTGCAAATTAGTACAACCTTTTGGAAAACAATATGGAGATTCCTCAAAGAACTAAAAGTAGACTTTCCATTTGATCCTGTGATCTCAGTACTGGGTAGTTATCCAAAGGAAAAGAAGTCATTTTATCAGAAAGACATCTGTGGTCAAATGTTTATTTAAGAACAACTATAATTGTACACATGTGGAAGCAACACAAGTGCCCATCAATTCGGGAGTGGATTGACAAAATATGGTATATGTATTCCCTGGAATACTATGCACCCATGAAGAAGAGGCCTTTTGCAACAGTTTGGATGGAATTGGAACCATTATCCTCAGTGCAGTATCTAAAGAATGGAAAAACAAACACCACATGTACTTGCTATTAACTTAGAAATATTTGATGAGCACACATGTGCACAGAGGAAAGTAAAACTCAGCAGAAATCAAGCAGGGAGAAGGGGAAGAGGAGTGGGCAAAAGCCTATGAGTACAGTGAACACGATCTGGGTGATGGGGACACTTATAATCCTGACTCAAGCAAAACAAAATTTATACATATAGCCAAAAACATTTGTACTCCTATAATATTTTGGGGGCAAAAAAGAACTTAGTGAATGGGCTTAATCAAAGCATCTTCCATTAGAGTGATAGAAGTGATTGATTTATTATAAAGTACTAGATGACCGACCATATTAATTCACTGATAAAAATCTTTCAGGGTGGCGCCTGTAGCTCAAAGGAGCAGGGCGCCAGCCCTATATGCTGGAGGTGGTGGGTTCAAATCCAGCCCTGGCCAAAAACTGCAAAAAAAATCTTTCAGTATCCCCATTGACCTTGGACAGAGCTGAAGCTACAATTATGATAGATAAGATGCTCTATGAATCACCTGCTTCACCTTTAACATCTCAGGTTATATCTTTCCTCAAAATTTATTTAGGGGTGTTGAAGAACATGCAGTTACTCAAAATCACTGTACTGCTCTCTGTACTTTTGCTCATATTGGTCCCTCTGCCTGGAATGATCTTCTTTGTAGAAATATTCTAAAAAAGTTCTTTCTGTCTTTAAGAAATGTATTCTGCTATATCCTTGCTCAAGTTTTTCTGATTGAGTTGCATATATAATTTTTCACTCCTTGGTACATGTCTGTACCTCATAAGCATTTAAAAAAATCATTTTTTGTACTGTATTTGTTTACGTATTCTGCCTTTTCCTCTAGCCAGCAGGAAGATAGTAGGCACTTATTAACTTTACTGAACTTACTTTATTTATGTTGGTAAATTGCAGTAGCTTTAGATACTTGCTATAAAATTGTCTACATTTTTTTTACCATTGTATTTTGCCAAGAAATATGTTTCATTTAGATTAACTGACTTGCAAATTACTTATATAATGATTTTAATTAGTATTTTAAACACTAAAACCTCATCACTCTTTTCTCATTTTATTAATTTTGTAGTTATGAGCGGAGTCATGTGAGGACTGAATACAATTAGTTATTCCAGGACAATATCTGAGAGAGAGTACATAGTGCTCTCTGTTATAGATTGTCTACTTCTTTTCTCATAAGATTGTTACTTCTCTAGACTGATCTAGCCAAACTGTAATCAGTACATGAATTAACTTGAAAATTTTGCATTTTTATAAAACAATATACTTATAAAATGAAAAGTATGAAGCTATACTTTGTGGAAATTTAGAGTGGAATTTTCAGAAAATATTCAATGTACTACCAACCAGGATGCTATATCATTAGCCGCAATGAAAAGGTTAGAATTTTTGGATCGTTTTCAAAATGTATCCAGCTGATTCTACAGTTCTTTTTGCTAGACTTGCAAATTAAAATAGCCAAAGTGATTTCTTAAATGAATTGATACATACACATACTAATCATGTTTGAAAAATTTCAAAATAGAGGAATTTTAAATTTGTGTTGTAATAGAAAGGTTAAGTTTGAAAACTTTGGGTTAAACTGCCTGGATATGAATTCAAGCTTTAACACTTCCTACCTATAAAACCTTGGGGATTTCCTTAACTTCCCTAATCCACAGATTTGTTCATTTGCAAGATGTAGATAATAATATTACCTATTTTGACCAGGCATTTTGGTTCATGCAGTAATCTTAGCACTCTGGGTTGCTGAGGCGAGAGAATCACCTGAACTCAGGAGTTGGAGACCAGCCTAAGCAACAGCAAGACCCTGTCTCTATTAAAAATAGAAAAATCAGGCTGGCATTCTTTCTTTCTTTGTGATGCTATGCCATTCTCTCACTCTCCTTTTCCTCCCTGCTCTCTGCTACCTCTTTTTTTCATCTCTTCTGCTCATTCTCTTCCCTTTCTCTAATAGAAAATAAATTTATACTTTTATATGGTAAAAAAAAAAAATAGAAAAATTAGTCAGGCATTGGGGCAAGCACCTGTCGTCCCAGCTACTCAGGAGGCTGAGGCAAGAGTATTACTTGAACTCAGGAGTTTGAGGTTGCAGTGAACTATGCTGATGCCTTAGTAACCTGAGCAACAGAGTGAGACTTTGTCTCAAGCAAACAAAAAATAATATTACCTATTTCATACGTTATTTTGAGGCTTGAGTAACTTAATATAGTCAATACACTTACATGGTTCCTGTTACATAGTAAATACTTTGATGAAAATAAGCTAATATAAAAAAGATAGCTAAGTAAAATCAATGAAATTAATTTAAAGGCTATTTTACATCTACCATGTATCTAAGTATTACTAATAAAAGCCTACTATATAGTGAGCACTGAGCTGAATATTTTATATACATTATCTCATTTGAATTTTACAATAACGTTGGTAGTTAGTATAAGGTCCTTAATTTATGGATAAGTTAACTGAGGTTCTGAGAGTATGTACCCAAAGTTATACATTCAGTAAGAATATTTTGACATGATCATTTGAAGCAGACATTTTAACATCAGGGATATTTTGGTACAGCCTATAAAAACAAATATTTAAACTTTGTTTTTCTCTGCCAAATGAAAATAGCTTTATTATGTTCTTTTCCAATTAAAAAAAAAGAATACAAGTTGGAAACAATTTTGGCAACACAAGAAGATCACTTATAATTCACCGCTCAAAGATAACTACACTTAATATATTTGGTAAATGTAAGTAGCAGACACTGCTAGTTGCCTATCAAATTTTTTTCTTTCTTTCTTTCTCTCTCTCTCTCTCTCTCTCTGTCTCTCTGTATCTATATACACACACACACACACACACACACACATATTGTTGGGGATTCATAGAGGGTACACAGAAGCAGCTTACATTAATTGCTTTTGTTAGATAAGGACCCTGTTATATTTGTGTCCCGCCCCCAAAAGGTGAACCCAATCCCTTGACACGCCGCGCCCTCCCTCCTTCTCTTAGCTCTCCCCATCCCCCACTCCCCACTGTGTACTAGGACCTTAATTGTCCTCATATCAGAATTGAGTACATAGGGTTCTTATTTCTTCATTCTTGTGATGCTTTACTAAGAATAATGTGTTTCACATCCATCCAGGTTATACGAAGGATGTGAAGTCTCCATCTTTTTTAGTGGCTGATTATCATTGCATGGTATACAAATACCACAGCTTGTTAATCCATTCTTGAGTTGGTGGGCATTTAGGCTGTTTCCACATTTTGGCGATTGTAAATTGAGCTGCAATAAATAAGCTAACAGTGGTTCTCAACCTTCTTAATGCTGTGATGTATTTTCATTGTTACAAAGGGGTCACAACCCACAGGTTGAGAACTGCTGGCTAGTACAAGTGTCCTTGTGATAAAGGGATTTTTTTTTCTTCTTGGATAAAAGACCTAAATCTAAGACATGAAACAAGTAAAATCCCAAAGAAAGTGTGGGGAAAACACTGGAAGCCATCAGCCTGGGGAAGGACCTTATTTCTTTCTTTTCTTTTTTTGTTTTTTGAGACAGAGTCTCACTTTGTCACCCTCGATAGAGTAGTGTGGTGTCATAGTTCACAGCAACCTCCAACTCTTGGGCTCAAGCAATTCTCTTGTCTTGGCCTCCTCAGTAGCTGGGACTACAGGTGCCGGCCACAATGCTTGGCTATGTTTCTTTTTAGAGACAGGGGTCTTGTTCTTGCTCAGTCTGGTCTCCAACCTGTGAGCTCAGGCAATCCATCCACCTCTGCCCTCCAGAGTTCTAGGATTACAGGCGTGAGCCACTGTGCCTGACCTCCTCCCTCATTTCTTGAATAACAGATCCAGATTTCTGTTTGGCTAAAGCTAAACAGTGTTTTAGCTGTTAAGCTAAAACACTCACCTTCCCAGACAAGCAGTGGCCCTGTGAACCAGCCCTGGCTGAGGGGATGCAAGCAGAGAGCTCTGTGAGGCCCTGTTTGAAACGTGACTGCCTTGCCTAGCAGTCACCTTGTGTATTTTCCTACATGGAATGCAAACATGCTAGAAGAAAAGTGGCCTGCTTGGGGCCCAAAAGAACAAAAATCACATGCAGTCTGGCATAATTGAAGCCTGAGTCCCTGGTGGCATTGTGGAGCCATTTTATCAGTCCTGAATTATCTACTTTGGAAATTCTTGTTATAAAGTAAAACTTTTTGATTGATCCATTTTAATCTTGTATCTGTTAAATGCAGCTAAGTATAATCTTAATAGATACACAATCATTGTGGATATTTTCCCTATTCAATTACAATAAACATTAACAGGTAACCTTATTATAATTCTTATAAGTAGGTAACCGTTTATAATTACAAAAGGTAACCTTATCATGTAATTATAATTTTGCAATGAACAATTTATTTCACTATGTGTCATTCAGGCAAATCCTGGTGGCTGCCCAAACTAACAACCACTTCTTCAAAATTTTTGTTAATAGAATTCTAATTTTGTTTAGCTGGCATTTTGTTCAGCTCCAGGGAAGACTCTTGATTGGTATATGTGTTAGTTATAGCTATTTATTCTCTTTTGCCAATAATTTGTCTAGAAATGACAGTGTGATGCCATTCTGGCCAGTGAGACCTAAAAGGAAGCTATCTGGGAAAGAGGCATGTGAGAACATTTATTTTCTCTTTTTCACAGTTTCTTCTGTTTAAAATTCTTTTGCAGGCTCAGTGCTTGTGGCTCAACGGGCTAAGGCGCCAGCCATGTACACCTGAGCTGGCGGGTTTGAATCCAGCCCGGGCCCGCCAAACAACAACGACGGCTGCAATCAAAAAATGGTCGGGTGTTGTGGCGGGTGCCTGTAGTCCCAGCTACTTGGGAGGCGGAGGCAAGAGACTCGCTTGAGCCTGGGAATTAGAGGTTGCTGTGAGCTGTGATGCCACAGCACTCTACCCAGGGTGACAGTTTGAGGCTCTGTCTCAAAAAAAAAAAAAAAAAAAAACCAGCCCCGGCCAGAAACTGCAAAAAATAAATAAATAAATAAAAATAACGACAGGAGCAATAAGTTCTAGTGTTCTGTAGCACTGTTTGGGTGAATATGGCTAACAATAATTTAAATCTAATCATAACTTTCAAGAAGTTAGGAGATTTTAAATGTTCACAATGCAAATAAAATTTTAAATGTGTGAAGTGAGAGATATCCTAACTGCCCTCATTTGATCACTACACACGATATAATGTATACCGAGATTTATTTGTGTTTCTTCTCGGTATCCCATTATTTACTACTTATTTGCTTATTTAGAGACGGATTCTTGCTTTGTCACCAGAGCTACAGTGCAGTGACATCATCATAGCTCACTGCAACCTCAAACCTGGGTTGAAGTGATCCTCCTGCCTCAGCCTCCCAAATAGCAGGAACTACAGGTGTGCACTCCACCATGCCCAAGTAATTTTCCTGTTTTTGTAGACACAGGCTCTCATTCTTGCTCAAGCTAGTCTTGAACTTCTGGCCTCAAGTGAACCTCCTGCCTTAGCCTCTCAGAGTGCTAAGATTACAGATGTGAGGCACCACCCCCAGACATTAGTACCCCATTAACATGTATAATTATCATGTATCTACTAAAAAGGAAAAATAATTTTTTTAAAACTTGAAATTAGAAGAACTGGCAAGGATGTGGAAAAAGTAGAACCACTGTACATCACTGGTGGGAATATAAAATGGTCAGCCACCAGGGACGATAGTTTGGCAGTTACTCAAAAATAAATATATTGGTGGTGGCAGAGGTGGCATGAGCGGGATTTGTAGGTGGTAGAGGCGGTGGCCCAGGAAATCACTGTCAAGAAATTCTATTGGTGCCATCACCAGAATATCCAGAACTCCAGCTCCTCTGGTCACCTCCATGCCGTCCCCTTGGGTCACTGGAGTAAGCCCACAGTGCTCCCCCTGCTTCCACTCGTACCTCCCCACTGCCTGCTTTCCACACCACAGCCAGAGAGATCCTTTTAAACTTCCAGACAATGTCTGGAGAACTGCCACCAAACACTAACGTCAAGGAACCTTGATGAGATCAAAGCACTATGGTTGGATGAGTCAATCTTTCCTTCACTGTAACTGACCCCAAGAATCTTGGTTAACAAACTAACAAGTAGGGCGGCACCTGTGGCTCAGTGAGTAGGGCACCGGCCCCATATACCGAGGGTGGCAGGTTCGAACCTGGCCCCGGCCAAACTGCAACAACAACAACAACAACAACAACAAAAAAACAAACTAACAAGTAGAGGCTCAGCGCCTGTGGCTCAACGGGCTAAGGCGCCAGCCACGTACACCTGAGCTGGTGGGTTCCAATCCAGCCCGGGCCGCCAAACAACAATGACGGCTGCAACCAAACAATGGCCGGGCGTTGTGGCGGGCGCCTGTAGTCCCACCTTGGGAGGTGGAGGCAGGAGAATTGCTTGAGCCCAGGAATTGGAGGTTGCTGTGAGCTGTGATGCCACAGCA
>CAUYRH010179916.1:0-10165 GCA_963574655.1 Perodicticus potto
CAGAGAGAGGGAAGGAGCAAGGGGGGTGGGGTCTTGGGACCTTGGTGTGTGCCACACCTTTTGGGGGCAAAACACGATTGTAAGAGGGACTTTACCCAACAAATGCAACTAGTGTAACATGGTTTCTTGTACCCTCAATGACTCCCCAACAATTAAAAAAAAAAAGGTAAATGATAATTTCTATATAAAAAAAATTAAAATATTAATTTTCCTGAAACTTTAGGTCAAAAACATGGGTGTACATTATACATGGGAGCACATTATACATGGCAAAATACAGTAATGACAATTCTACTTAGACTATTTTTAAAAAAATTGCAGAGAAGGAAATACTTCCAAACTCATTCTATGAAGCCAGAATTATCCTGATACCAAAACCAGACAAGGATGTAACAAAAACAAACAAATAAAACTAGAGGCCTATATCCCTAATGAACATGGCTGTAAAAATCCTCAGCAAAAAACTAGCAAACTGAATTAAAAAACACATTTAAAAAATCATTCACCATGATCAAGTGGGATTCATTCCAGCAACGCAAGCAAGGATGGTTCATTGTATGTTATATATCACATCAATAGAATCAAGCACAAAAACCATATGATCATTTAATTAGGTGATGAAAAAGCATTCCATAAAGCTCGATATCCTTTCATGCTAAAACCTCTCAACAAACTGGATACAGAAGGAACATAACTCACAATGATAAAGGCCATATATGACAAACCCACAGCTAATATCATACTGAATGGGAAAAAACTGAAAGCCTTTCTAGCAGGATGAGGATGCCCACTCTTATCACTTCTATTCAAGATACTACTGGAAGTCTAGCCAGAGAAATTAGTTGAGAGAGAACAAAGGGCATCCAAATTGTAAGAAAGAAGTCACATTATCTTTGTTTGCAGATTACATGATCTTATATTAGAAAAACTTAAAGACATTACCAAAAACTCTTAGAATAAACAAATTCAGTTGTTTAAAAAAAAATGCAAAAATAGGAAAAAGACCTGAAAAGGCATTTCCCAAAAGAAGACATACAAATGGCCAACAGTTACATTAAAGAACAAATCCCAGCATTACTAATCATCAGACAAATGCAAATCAAAACCACAATGAGATATAATCTTACCTCAGTTAGAAAAGCTATTATCAAAAAGACAAAAAGTAACACGTTTGTGAGGATGCACAGCAAGGGAAATGCTTATGCACTATTGGTGTGAATGTAAAGTAGTACAGCAACTATGAAAAATAGTATAACAGCTCCTCAAAACACTAAAAATAAATAGAAACAACCAAAGTACCCATCAACCCATGCATGGATGGACAAATTGTGTATACCATGGCGTACTATTCAGCCATGAAAAAGATGGGGACTTTGTATCTTTTGTATTTACCTGGAAGGATTTGGAGAACATTCTCCTAAGTAACGTATCTCAAGAATGGAAAAATTAAGAATCCCATGTATTCATGAATAAGTTGAAAGCAGTGGATTTAACAACTACAGGCCCAATTGAAAGAAAATCATAATTAAAGTCAAGAAGGGGAGGGTTTGGTGAGTACCCACCTAAAGGGTAAAGTATATAGGTATATGGCACATTTCCTGGGTAAAGGATTCAACTACAACTGAAGACTACCTTACCAATGCAGACAGTGTATGTTTATTGTAATACTATTCACAATAGCCAAGATATGGATTCAACCTAAGTATCCATCAATGAACGAATAAAGAAAATGTGGCATATATACAAAATGAAATATTATTCAGCCATAAAAAGAATGAAACCATCATTTGTAGAAACATGGGTAAGACTAAAGTTTTGAGGTGATGAATATTCTAATTACTGTGATTTGATCATTACATTGCAACTATTAAAATGCCACATATACCCCCCAAATGTGTGAGTAATTTGTAGAATTATGTAAATTACGTATAATTTATTCTAATTATTATAGAATAATTTGTATAATTATGATAATATGTAAATGTGTAAGATTTATTCGAATTATTATGCATCAATGAAAGAACAATATATCTTAAAATATAGAGAAATACCTTTAAACACACATGCACACACATACAATGAGATACTACTACATACCTACTAAATTAACCGAAATTTTAAAAAAAGGCAACAGACAATACCAAGCATTATGCATTATCCTGAAGCTATATGCATGCGTACCATGTGGCCTCTGCCTTTCCTCTTATAGACAGTGACCTAACAGAAATGCACGCACAAGTTCACTAAGAGATGACCATAAAAATGTTCTTCACAGCATTATTTTTAATAGTTCTGAACTAGAAACAACTTAAATATCCACCAATAGTAAAATGAATAAACACTGTAGTACATTCATCCAATGGAACAATTTAATTTCATTCTAATGAAACAATGTAATTTCATCACAATGAAAGAACTGGAGCTGCCAGCAACAACACAATGAACATCATAAATATGTTTGAGTGGAAGTGGCCAGGCACAAATGATTATACACAATAGAACTCCGGTTGTGTAAAGTTCAAAACTTCTACTTTAGTAGAAGTCAAGATAGTACTTAATTTGTGAGAATGAAGTAAGAGACACCAGCAAAAAGGAGGTTTCTGAGATCCAGGTAATGGTGATTCTTGACTAGGTGGTTGTTAATGTCAGTTTGTATTGTGATAACTCATGGAGGTATATGTTTATGTTTTAAGCACTTTTGGGGTCATTTTTAAATTAGAAGAAAACATAAAAACTCAAATGATTTGTAAATAGTTTTATTTTTATTTTATTTTATTTTTTTTGTAGAGCCAGAGTCTTACTTTATCGCCCTCGGTAGAGTGCCGTGGAGTCACAGCTCACAGCAACCTCCAGCTCCTGGGCTTAGGAGATTCTTTTGCCTCAGCCTCTTGAGTAGCTGGGACTATAGGCTAGTTTTACATTTTTTGAAAGTAATTTTTCCCTCCATCCCACCTTTATTCCCATTCTTACTTTTCTCTGGTGATTTCCCATCTAAGTAGACTTTATTTTTTTTTGGACAGAATACTAGTTTCTTTTCCAGTAATTGCTCTGAGGAAGTCATCTTTGTCATTCCTCAGAAATGCTCATAACACAACACAGTGGTCAGAAATAATAATACCAAACAGAAGTGTAATTTCCTAAGTGGAAAACACATTTCTCTTGGCAATAACTGTCAACAGCATTCCTGGAATTCAGAGAATTCAGAGTTTTAGCACTACAGTGAAGGAAATGTCTAGTAGCAGAAGTAATGGAAACAAAAACATGAAAGAAAGATAATGACTTAGAAGAATGTTGACTGTTTATTTTTGCTTCATTATAAATGTAAATAGAAGCATATAAGAAAAAGAGGAGTCTAATATTAATTACATTTGCCGCCATCATCTTCTGAAATCTGCATAATGTCCAAATATTACTACAAGACTTCAACTTAGAGTGCCTGAAAGGCTTCAAACAGTTAAGTGAGGAATAAAAGGGAAAGACTAACAGGTCAAACGTTATCACTGAATTCTTCAAGTACATATAATCTACAACAGAAGGCTGCCTCTGTTCAACTCATGTTGGCTATTCTGCTGCCATTTCATCTGCCTGGAAAAATCCCAACTCATTTGTCTTTTCCTCTGCTTCTTACCCCAGAAGAATGGATTTCTCCTTTCCTAGTACCAGATACCCTGTATCTGTTTTTATAATTTCCCTTACAGTGATATATTAAAATTCTTCATATTTCTCTCCCCTACCACATTGTAAGTAATTTAAAGGCAGGAGCTATGTTTCATTCATTATTCTTTCTACTGCTTATCTGAGCACTTAGTTCTTGGCAGCTATCAGGAAAGAAAGGTTATTAAATGAAATAAATGAGAAGAGACTGAAGGGGAAGGTTGCTCAGCTAGTTTTGGGAAGGGGGTGAGGAGGAAAAGCCTGCTGCCTTATCTGCAGTGGTCCAGGAACTGACATCACAGTGGAGACTGAAGCACACTGCCACTGGTAAACCATGTTGGCAGACAATGGCATAAAAGTAGGACAAATAGTTAAAGATAAAAGGACAAATCTAAGAGCTTCTGATAGGAACTGGCCAGAAAACAGGCCACATGAGCACTGGTCATAGCATCCAGGGACAATGCAGAGGCAAGTAAAATTGCACAACTAATTATAAAATGGAAGTTTCTGAGGCAATACATAAATAGCTTTCTGACTTAGAACTAGGGGGTAGAAAGCCAAGTTGTCCTTCTGTTTTGGTGGTATGTGGCTTAGTACCAGTCCACGGTAGAATTCCCTTGTTTGTTTGGCTTTGTCATTAGATTGGGGAGAGGGGATTGCTGGTGTTGAAGTAAAGCGAATTACTAGAGGTGGGTATGATTTAATTAGGATAGTGAATTTTGGAAGAAGGACATCTACCATATGGGTATATATAAGCCAGTGCAACACTGGGTCTACACACCACTGGGTGTGTATACATTGCAGTGTCAAACTGACTCTTTACTCCTGGTCTATTCTGACTGAAGTACTACTTTAGTCAGTGTGTAATAATAATCATGGAAGCTGAGATGGGCTCTATTACGGATAGGTACATTTACACAAGATTCAAAGAAGACCTACCACAAGTAAGAAATAAACCCCAGTCTGAGATAATTTTGCAGGGGCTTACAAAGTTGAAAGACAATCTGGAAGAATATGTCTACGGTGGATCTTAGCTATGGTGGACAGGGGATGGAATTAACTGTGTGTTTGGTAGATAGAGTAGGAAGATGTAGTAGATACAATGTAACTACCCAAAAGCCAATAAAAAACTCATTTCCCTTGATTTCCTCTACTGAGAAAGAGGAAAGTTGAAACATAGGACTTCTCTACATCCAGTTTAGTGACGGATATGGCATTATTCTGGCTGCTAATCTAAAAGAAGTTCCTGGGGGAAGACTTTCTGTATTAGTCAATGACTAATAAGAAATAAATAAACCTTTTTCTTTTCTTCCCTTTCCTTTCTGAGTGTCAAACATGAGGCCTAGAGATGCAGGAGTCATCATGTGATCATGACGTGATGAGCAGCAGAAGGGTGAAGACCTATGTGCTATGGATAACAGAGCTGAAATATGGGAAGAACCCACCTCACGCCCCAAGTGACACTGATGCGATGATATTTACCTCCCAACTGTCTATGCCCAGATTTCTTGGTGCATGAGAAAAGTAGATCACAACCTATTTAGGCCATTAAAATTTAGTTTTCTGTAATCTATAGTCAAATTCAATCCTGGCTGATAAAAGTGAATAAAAGGTGAAAGATCTGAATGGATACCAGAGCATTGATAAAAGCGAATAAAAATAGGGCCTTTAAATTTTCTGGGTGTTTTTGGTCACAGCAGGGGGTTGACATGCTTAACATCCTATCAGATTCTGGTACTTAGGAAGGAGAATGGTGTCATGCTGTATCACTATGTATCTAGTGCTTGCCTGAGAGGAGGCAGAGGTAGAAGAAGACTAAAAAAAAGCCTATGGTAGGATAGCCCCTCCTAGCACAACTTCTGACTCTCCCTGAGACTGGCAAGATTTGCTGACTATAGGGGAGTTAGAGAGGTTGAAGCCAAGCAGAGCTGCATGGTAGCAAAGTTTGGAGTTGAAATGTAAGACTAGAAGATTCTGAAGACACGAGCAGCCCACATTCAGTGGAACTTCATGCAGACAAAGCCTCAGGCAGAGGAAGGCTGGGTACTCAGAAAGGCATATATCAGCAGAGCCTCCCTAGAAGGGGAACTTCTCCAGCAGTTCTTTACTTTTTGTAGGTTGTTTTTCACCTTTCCTAATGGTTCCAAGTGTGGCTTATAACAATGTGAAAACTACGTCTAAAAAAGTAATTCTCTTATCATAACATTTTTACATAAATTATTCAATACAATTTATTGTGCATTTCTCTCTATAAACCAGGACTTTGGTTATAAACTTACCTAAGTGATACAATATCTTGTATTGTATCAAATCACCTTTTACCCCAAATCCTAATACTAACGAAAAGAAAAAAAAAAGAGATCATTCCATTCCTGAACTTTAGGTTAAACTTCTATGAGTCATGAAAAGGTACAGTTGAATTTCATAAACAGATTTCTCATAAGCTGCTTAAATAAGAAAATAGGAAACATGGGAATTTGGTTTCATCTAATTTAAAAAATTGCTCTGGGGCCAGGCATGATGGCTCATGTCTGTAATCCTAATACTTTCGGAGCTGAGGTGGGAGGATTCCTTGATCCCTGGATTTCAAATCTAGCCTGAGTAAGAGCAAAACCTCTTCTTTACAAAAAACAGAAAAATTAGCTGGGTATGCTGGTGCACCAGGATAGTCCTACCTGACCACAGGAGGCTGAGGCCAAGATCACTTGAGATCACTTGAGCCCACGAGAGAGAGGTTGCAGTGAGCTGCGGTGACGTTATGTGCTTTAGCCAAGGAGAGTGACAGAGCAAGGCCCTGTCTCACCAGAAAAAGAAAAAAAAGATTCTGGGATGGAGTGAAAAATATTTTGAGAAGAAATCTGTGATTTTTTTAAGTGAAGCTAATATTATCAGCTCATGAAATACTTCTTTCATGTTTTATCATTGTACATGTTTTAAAAAGTTATTTCCATATTGATTAAGGAAAGGACAGATTATTAAAGTTTCTTTTGCAAGAATGTATTCAACACAGTAATGTAATCCACTAGGAATTCTCTATATCGCTGTGCTGTGTTTTTCCAGGAAAGGAATTAAAACATCAGTTTGGCCTAACTAACGAAAAAATCCTAGATTTTTAAAAGTTAATTATTTTAATCTATTATACTGCTGAGCTAAAATATACTTTCTTTTAATTTTGGTCAGAAAATCCAATTTAGCTGTCTCAGTGAGGTCTATTTTTCATGAAATGGAAGAACATATATTCTAAAGAAATATGTATAGTAAATATTCCAGAATTAAAGAATATTCCATATATGTTCTTTTAAAAAAGCATTTAAAACACTCTGCACAGGGGTGGCACCTGTGGCTCAGTGGGTAGGGTGCTGGCCCCATATACTGAGGGTGGCGGGTTCAAACCCGGCCCCAGCCAAACTGCCAAAAAAAAGATCTGAAAAGTCCCATGCTAATAAAATTTTGCTTAAAGTTCCCAGGTGATTCTAACATGCAGCCAATGTTGAGAATAACTGGTCCATTGTAACTGAATGAAAAAAAAACTAGAGGGGAAGATTGGGTCTAGAAATAAATATTTAAAAAAAAAAACACTGCACAAATTACACTGATGTAAAGTCTGTAACATAAGCTACTAAGTTAGTATGCTACTCTTCTCTGAATGCTGGATAGGAAATGATGTGAAGAATGCAAACGCCACAGAACCCCAGCCTCCAGACGGATGTGCCATCTTTGCCAAAATAATTGAGTATTTTGGTTCCTTGAATTTTTCAAAGCTTACAACAACAACAACAACAAAATGTGTGTATCAACTAAAGGATACAGAAAACTAGTTTCCCCTAGATAGGGCAGGATTTATTATCCAGTACTTGGACTACCAAACTTCCTCCATTTGTTTCTGTAAGATTTCTAATGAAGCACAGACATTACATAATGTGCAAACACTGCAAGGTCTTCTAAAAGTCAAGCTGGCAAGTTAAAGGTTGCTGTCTGAGTGACAGTCAAGCCACAGAGAAGCAAATCTGCAGAGGGAATATCTGGCCAGGACAGATTCCCAGCTAGGAATGATCTCTGACCTAACTGTCTTTTCCCTTGATAACCCTTCTGTACATGTAACCTCAAAATCATGCCACCAACTCAAGTGGCTGTTATGAATGTTGGTTACTTTTACCATTCATCAGCATAAACTCTGGTGGAGCCCACTTATCATCTGTTAGGGTGTGGGTCTTCTGCTAATGAGTGCTGCTCTTCCTTAGCTGGGACACTCTTCCATTTATTTGTATTAAGTAACATACTAGGATTCACCAAAGGGATGGCCAGGGCAAGACTGGGCAAAGAAAGCTTCTGTAATGACTACTGCAAGAGATGGCAAGGGTGGCACTGGGTATCTAGAGGGAACAGGTGGGAAGAACTTGACTAGGATGTCTGAGCTGCTTAGTAAACGAGAAGACCAAACTAAGTACCCAAGTAGGGAATGAAGCAAAAACCTAAAGAAGAAAGAAGACAGGTAAATTTTGCCGCCTTTTCTTTGCCTAAAGTTACAAAGACTGATTGGGTAATGGGAAGAGAACAGAGACCACTGAAGTATGGATTAGGACCAAGGGATTAGAAAATGAGAGACAGGAAGGATGTCAGAATAGGAGGGCTGTGATCCAAAAGGCTATAAGTCAGCTGTTTCGAATAGAGATGATGCAAGGTGGCTCATGGGCTAGTTTACAGAGTCTATTTTGAACACAGGATTATAACTCTACTATTGTTGTCTGAGAAAGGAAGCCCAGGGCTTCTCAAGCAACAATGTGGCAAGAAATCTCTGCTTCCCTTGGGTCAGGGAGAAAAACATGCCATAGGCCTAAAGTGCCTTGTTCCCTGCTGCCTGCACTAACGGTTGCTAGAAGATATAGTGGGAGGTGGATTACTGGAACTAAAAGATTCTTTTCTTTCAAGTTCAGATTTTGGAGACTACTTCTCCAAGAGAATGCTCATAACTCTGGTGCAGAAAAATTAGAAAATACCTTTATATAACAACCTTTTTTTTTTTTTTGGTTGAAGTTTGGTGGGGGCCAGGTTTGAACCTGCCACCCTCGGTATACGGGTCCGGCGCCCTACTCACTGAGCCACAGGCGCCGCCCATAACAACCTGTTTTAATGAAAACATTTAAAACTTGACTTCATGTTATATGTATTATATTATATATTCACTACATACATAATTTAGTATAATTTGTTATGCCTAGTTTTACTCATAGAAATAGAAAAGCAAATAAAACTAATATACTATGTCCTGATTTGGGTTTAAAAAATACTTCCAAAAGGCATAAAGGACAGATAGCTGCATATCTAATAGTGCCCTTCGTTCTGTGACTCTGGGTCCTCAACCTTTGCAATTTCTCAAGGACAAGCAGCATCAGATTCAGGCAATCAGAATGAAGGGAGTATCTCTCCCAAAGAGGAAAATATGTCCTGAGTTGGAGAATACTTTTTGTTTTTCATTCAATTTTTATATTAAGATAATTGCAGATTTATATGTAGCGTAAGAAATAATACAGAGAAATCCAGGTAACCTTTGCCCAATTTCTCCCAAAGATAACATTTTGAAAAACTATTATACGACATTGACATTGATACAATCAAGATACAAGAGAATTCCGGAATTCTATCAGCACAAGGATGTCTCATATTGCCCTTTTGTAATTGTACCCACTTTTCTCATTCATTTTTTAAAATTTCAGAATATTAGGAGGTACATGTTTTATTTACATACTTTGTTTTTTGTACAGATTGAGCCCAAGTTATAAGTGGGTCCTTGACCCAGATAATGTGCACTGTACCCAAAAGGTGTGAACTTACCCATCCCTTTTCCTCCTTTCCTGAGCTTGATTTTAACTGAGATTTACTTCCATATATACACTTAAGTGTTGATTAGTTCCAACTCAGTATTGAGTACACGTCTTTGTTTTTCCATTCTTGTGATGTTTTAGTTAGAAAAATGGTTTCCAGTTCCATCAAGGTTGTCACAAAAGATACTAGATCACTAATTTTTTTTATGGCTGAGTAGTACTCCATAGTATGTATACACCTACCACATTTTATTAATTCATTCATGGATTGGTGGGCACTTGGGTTGTTCCCACATCTTTGCAATTGTGAATTGTGCTACTACAAACATTCAAGTGCAGGTGTTCTTTTTATAAAATGACTTTTTTTCCTTTGGGTATATACCCAGCAGTGCAAATGAGTATAACTTTTATGGAAAATTTTATGGAGACACCTCAAAGAACTTAAAGTACACCTAACATTTGACTCTTCTTTCACTTTTTAACCCATGGCATCCACTAAACTATTCTCCACTTCTGCAATTTTATCAGTTCAAGAATGCCATATAAATGGAATCAAATAGTATACAACCTTTGGAGACTGATTTTTTTTTTTTTTTTTTTTTTTTTTTTTGATGAGCATATAGCTTTGGTGATCCATGTAATTTTATGTTAACATTAATAGTTTTTTAATTTTTATAATTGAGTATTAT